>JAEMOT010003819.1:134800-258919 GCA_019297695.1 Apostasia ramifera | reverse complement strand
CCGAGCGCCTGCGCGCCCGAGCGCCCTCGCGCCTGCCTGCCCGCGCTCTCCTGCGATGCCGTTTGCGCTTTGTCTGCGCGTCGCCCATACTCGATCAGAGCAGTTAATCATCGTCAGTGACTCTTCTCAGATTCAAATCGCTGGTAAATTTTTTCCCGAACGCAACTAAGTTGATTATTTCATTTCAACACAAATTATTCGCTTGACTTGGATTATTTATTTGGCTCTAATTGTGTGATCCGATATTTTTTTGTGTCAATTACTGTTGGATTTAACTGTGAGACGTATGTCCTAAATTCCTAAACCTCGGATCTGATTTATTGAATTTAATTGACGCCTTAATCTAAATTGATAAATTCTTATTTGTCATACGATCTAATTTAATTTTAATTTTAAAATATCTTAATTTACGGAATTCAAAAATCTTATTTATCATATAATTTATCTAGAAAATATTTTTCTCTTAATTAAAATAATTTGCTAATCAAGGAATAATTTTATAGTCTAACAAAAATGACTAATTAAGTTGAATAAAAAAGAGCTAAAAATTAGATTCTAGACAACAACTATAAAACTTGACAACCCACTGTAAATAATTAACATGCCAAAATAAAATAATGATTTCATAAATCATGCTATTAAATAAAGCAAGGGAAAATCAAATGTGGAACTACCATTTCTAAAAAAACTTCATTTTTTTCAAAGCACATAGTATTCCTGGAATTCAAAAATAAGCAATTAGGTTAATTTAATAAGGGAAGAACTGATATGCATTTTTTCATAAAATCAAAGGTAACAAATGGGCAAGCAGAATGCTAACCATTTTATTTGAATAGTTTCAGTTATTGCATTTTTCAAAATGCGATTAGTTTAAGTATTTAAGAATTATTAGAGATAACTCAACACAATAATGAAATACAAAATGGTTAATTATTGATTGACTTAATTCAAGATCAATCATGAATACTTTCTTTTTGCATGCAAAGGAATTCTTGTTTCAAAAACTTAGGTAAGAAAAAAATGTTTAGCTAGGACAAATGTAAAAAATATGCAACTCAGTTTTTTATTTAAAAGTATACGATTGGCTATGGTGATTGCCAAAACAAATACCGTGTTATGCATATCACAGATACGAGGAAGCCTGTTGACATAAGGATACCATTCAGAATCCTGCAAATGAATATAAGCTTTAGCTTCTAGATTTAACATTTAATCATGCTATTGTCGAATAAGTTCTCATAGTTCTTCGTACCTCTGAACTTACAGAAATTAGTAATTCTTTGAAACAAAGAAACGAGGTGTCAAGTTACCTTTCCTAACTTTTGCTCAGCCAAAAGAACAGCAGCAAGGTGAGATATTGTTCCAACATCATCAGAAATGAGAGATTCAATTTCTGGCCGAACTTTATTTGGTGTTAGGTGCTGTCAAGGCATGAAAAATGTGTCTATTTTGAAGTTACTTATGAGATAACATAAATGTATGAAACACACCACACTATAAAGACACAACAAACGTAAATTTGGGAAACACACCACAATACATAGAGACAACAAATGTAAATTTAGCTGCGCTATAAAGACACAACAAATGAAAAAGGAAACACACCGCACTATATGGAATCTTCAGGATACAGTCTCCATCTTGTATGCTTCCTGATGCAAACAATGACCTGAAGTTGTATCATGTTTCATAAGCTTATGATTTATAGTTAAGTCATACATGTGATGTTATGTAATACCACAAAGAGAAGAAGGCATATTTGTAGTGGTTAAAATAAAAGGGGTGTTAGAAAAACTCCTCAAATGATGTGAATCCCGGCTTCACAGCAAAACCTGAAAGGCTTTGGCATTGTCTAGACCATGAAAGCTCCTAAATCATATTGTGATTTAGTGCTATCAGTTCTTACTGATCCAGGCCATTGAAAATGAACACCAATATGAGTTGGTTTTCATATACAGAAGAAGATGATTGTATCACTGTAAAAGTTTACTTAAGGATCAGCAGCAAAAGCTATGGACTAACAAGTAGGCAATTCATCTATTGGTCAGCAATCAGGAAAACCTTCAATTGAGCATTCCGAGATCATAACAATAGTATTTAGTCATACCTCAAATAACATAAGGCAAAGAGCATTTTCTATGTGAAAACATTAACTCAAGCACAAACAATACTTTGTTGCAACTCATTGAAAATTCATGTGAAGCTTTCTCTCAAATCACTGACTAAACATGGATTTTAATATTATGCCAACACAAGTTACATCATACCAGTTTGAACATTAGCATATGCATTAATGATGACCTTTTCTAAAGTATTATTATTTCCTTCTTTATGAACAGTACAATGTGTTGAACAATTTGATTTTAATGATTACAATTAATTTAACTTTTCGGACTAATCCTCTTTTTAGTGTGCAAACAGGATAATCATACTTTGATTGAGGATAAAGTTTAAATGAAGTCTAAGAAAAGCAAGGATCGAAATTTTATTTAAATATTTTTAGGACATTCAGGTATGCACGTGTATATTTGCTAAAGTCTCTACTCGATTTTTTCCCTTTGATTTTTTCATTTAGAAAACCATTATTTTTCAGTGGTATGTTCTGATTGGGTGCCAAGCTAAAATCTCAACAAATTAATTATTTCAAGGAATTTGGATTGAGGGTGTATCTCACTCATCCAATCATTTGTAATCGAGTAATTTAAAAAGAGTTTGAAGCTTAACTCCAAACCAATTTGATGCGGAACAGGAAAAAAAAGTTGCAAATAATATTTTATATTTATATTCTACAAAATTGATTAACAAATTATTTTAATTAAGAGAAAAATATTTTCTAAACAAATTATATGACAAATAATATTTTTGAATTCCGTAAATTAAGATATTTTAAAATTAAAATTAAACTGGATCGTATGATAAATAAAAATTTATCACTTTAGATTACGATGTCAATTTAAATTCAATAAATCAGATCCGAAGTTCAGGAATTTAGGACAGACGCCTCACAGTTAAATCCAACAGTAATTGACACACAAAAAAATATCGTGTCACACAATTAGAGCCAAATAAATAACCAAGTCAAGCGAATAATTTGTGTTGAAGTCAAATAATCAGCTCAGTTGGGTTCGGAAAAGAATTTACCAGCGATTTGAATCGAAGAAGAGTCACTGACGATGAGGGTTAACTGATCTGATCGCAGTCAGGCGGGTTGAACTTAAGCCTCGTGTTCGATGTTGCAGGAGATCGGCGGGATCGAAGTCTGGTCCAACGTCGTGCACGAGGTTACAGAGGCCAAACGTCAGGCGAAGAAGATTGCAGAGGCCAAACGTTGGGCGCGAAAGGTTGCAGAAGGCCAAAAGTCGTACACGAGGTTTGAGATGACCGAACCAGTGTGCACGATGTTACAGAAGGCAGAACTAGCGGGATCAAGATCAGACGTCTTGGGCGATAACTGCTAGCCGGACGCGAGCAGTGGTTGGTCGCACGGCTGGAGCTGTGGCGGAGGGTTTCCGGCTGGAGCTGTGGCGGAGGGTTTCCTGCTCTCGCGGGTAGCCGGCGGGTCGACGGAGGCGAAGGCGGTGCGAGCGGAGCGAGCTTTGGAGGTAGGTGAGTACGCCAAGTTTTTTTTTATCTCTTTTTTTTTTAAAAAAGTGGATAACTAGGCTAATTTGAGGATTCTCACCAAAGGCTAGCCCTACCCTTTCCTTCACCGGAATATCGACCCCTTAACCCGGATCTGGGCTCTGAGAAAACTCAAACATAATTTCATTCATCAAATGCTGTTTCCTTTACAATGCAAGGCGACCTCTTTATATAGAGATATCCCATAAAGAAATTTGAAAATACAATGTTGAATGCAAGAAATAAAATACTAAATAAATAAAAGCAAATATGGAACTAATTCTATTACAATAAAATAAAATCAGCTCCAAATATGGTGAGTCTTTCAAACCTCTCAAATATGCTCTGAATCAAATCAAATCTAAATAAAGCTAATATGGAAATTTTTAATAGCTCTAATTAATTTGAATTTGAATTTTGATTCAGCACTTGACATCATCCTAGCCATCCAATTCAATGCTGATTTGTGTCCCCACCAATTCTCCCCAAGTGGGAGGAAGTCGACCCCGTTGAGTATGGGTCATGCGACTCATGTGTCTCCGAGTGGGTCAAATCAGCTGTAATCTTTGAGCCTCCTGAAAAAGTAAAATTCTCCACTAAACCAAATATCACTGATAATTGAATTCTATTAAAATTACTTGTTCAACAAGTTTATTCAATTAGCTCTAAATAATTATTGAGGTGAATTTTGGCTGTAAACTCTTGTGGGTAAAATTACACTCAAAGGGAACAAGAGGTTATTGCTTCACTAGGTATTACTATTGTGTCCTGATAACCAATAAATCTGAAATATTGAAAGTATCAACTATTCCTATTCCCATGATCTAATAATAATATTCAAACTTATTCAGTTGACCCAATTTAATAAAAATTTTAAAATAAATTAAATTAGAGATTTAATTATCTTAAATTATCATAATAAAATATTTAAAAAATTTTTCTACACTTAATTATAATAGCTCACCATTAATTTTACTGATTTCATTTATTTTATAATATATAAATAAAGAAACTGACACATGCAATGAACTAAAACAAAATGCAAATACAAATACTGACTAGACTCAAACCTAAAATATGAAAAAAAAAATTAAATGCATGCAGACTTGATTTATGACTTTACTAGTGTCTATTGAATAATTAATTTTAATTATAGGCATGTGGAGAATAAGTTAGAGTCACAAGAGAAGCGGTTCCTAATAGGTGTCATAAAGTTCTCCAGAAATATCTAGCGAATCGTACAACACACTAGTTAGATGCTCGCGTAGCCAACCACTCAGTTTCATGCGCCATCTGCCAACATTGGTATATAGGTGTCGAGTTTTTACTAAATCTAAGAAATGCATAAGTATGCTTAACTAGATCGAACCTATTGATCTCATAATGATTGTAATGATTGTAGTCTATAATCATCTCAATGTGATCGATAGTGTCATCAATACAGTAAGATGATTTAGTGGTTTTTATCGAATTTATGTTCTGTTTTTCTTTATGACTCAGCTCTATGATTATTTTCTCTAACTTGACTTTCAACTTTTATCATATAACTATCTTCCTCGTGCATCTCATCCTCGTACTTTTTGTACTCTTCGATTAAACTAGAATTTGCTATATAAATGGATATAGGTAAGGAATCAAGTTCCAATGCTTCAGGAAAAATGAAGGTCTCCGTAGAGAACTCATTCAAAACTTCTTTCACGAAGAAACTAGATTGGTCATCTATAGTCTCAATAGGTCTGGCAATGAGTAAAAATTGGAGCAAATGGTACTAATCTAGGGTCATGTTGTTTAGGAATTATAGAATTAACTCTATGGGATGAAAGAGAATATCTCCTATATAAATAAATTTTGATTTCATCCCACGTCTCAAACGGCCTAAACTTACCCCAAGGACATTGATTCTCTAAATCTTTAATATAATATTTTGTTTCACCAAGAAGCATTAATTCAACGTACTTAACTCTCTCTAACTCGTTCCAACCACAATAATCAAAATAACGATCTAAATTATTTTCTCATTCTTTATATGATAAATAATCTGAATCACCAGAAAAATAAGAATTTTTTGGACTTCTTCCATCGATAGTCGTTTATTAGGTGTTGAAATGCGAACGAATTTTGCTATAAGCTCAGATAATATAGTTTCTATTTTAGAGTCCATACTCATACGATACTTATATTAGACAGCAATAAATAAAATTATAATACAAAATATATAAAAATGATCAAATAAAATGCTCTAACCTAAACCATGCTCTGATACCAAGTTGATGCGGAACGGGAAAAAAAATTGCAAATAATATTTTATATTTATATTCAGCAAAAATGATTAGTGAATTATTTTAATTAAGAGAAAAATATTTTCTAAATAAATTATATGATAAATAAGATTTTTGAATTTCGTAAATTAAGATATTTTAAAATTAAAATTAAACTGGATCGTATGATAAATAAGAATTTATCAATTTAGATTAGGGCGTTAATTTAAATTCAATAAATCAGATCCGAAGTTCAGGAATTTAGGACAGACGCCTCACAGTTAAATCCAACAGTAATTAACACACAAAAAAATATCGGCTCACACAATTAGAGCCAAATAAATAACCAAGTCAAGCGAATAATTTATGTTGAAGTCAAATAATCAGCTTAGTTGGATTCGAGAAAGAATTTACCAGCGATTTGAATCGGAGAAGAGTCACTGACGATGAGGGTTAACTGATCTGATCGCAGTCAGGCGGGTTGAAAAAATCGTAGCAGATGTTATGGAGGAGGCCGTTGGCTTAAGCCTCGTGTTCGATATTGCAGGAGGTCGGCGGGATCGAAGTTTGGTCCAACGTCGTGCACGAGGTTACAGAGGCCAAACGTCGGGCGAAGAAGGTTGCAGAGGCCAAACGTAGGGCACGAAAGATTGCAGAAGGCCAAATGTCGTGCGCGAGAGGC
This sequence comes from Apostasia ramifera, assembly GCA_019297695.1. Taxonomy (NCBI): domain Eukaryota; kingdom Viridiplantae; phylum Streptophyta; class Magnoliopsida; order Asparagales; family Orchidaceae; genus Apostasia; species Apostasia ramifera. Next base: position 252,358 of record JAEMOT010003819.1, on the reverse strand, counting down.
TGCAGAAGGCCAAACATCGTGCATGAGGTTTGAGATGACTGAACCAGTGTGCACGATGTTACAGAAGGCAGAACTAGCGGGATCAAGATCAGACGTCTTGGGCGATGACTGCTAGCCGGACGCGAGCAGTGGCTGGTCGCACGGCTGGAGCTGTGGCGGAGGGTTTCCGGCTCTCGCGGGTAGCCGGCGGGTCGACGGAGGTGAAGGCAGTGCGAGCGGAGCGAGCTTCGGAGGTAGGTGAGTGCACTAAGATTTTTTTATCTCTTTTTTTTTAAAAAAAAAGTGGATAACTAGGCTAATTTGAGTATTCTCACCAAAGGCTAACCCTACCCTTTCCTTCACCGGAATATCGACTTCTTAAACCGGATCTAGGCTCTGAGAAAACTCAAACATAATTTCATTCATCAAATGCTATTTCCTTTACAATGTAAGGCGACCTCTTTATATAGAGAGATCCCATAAAAAAATTTGAAAATACAGTATTGAATGCAGGAAATAAAATACTAAATAAATAAAGGCAAATATGAAACTAATTCTATTACAATAAAATAATATTAGTTTCAAATATGGTGAGTCTTTCAAACCTCTCAAATATGCTCTGAATCAAATCTAATAGCTCTAATTAATTTGACATCATCCTAGCCATTCAATTCAATGCTGATTTGTGTCCACACCACAATTGCTTATTATGAGTTAATTTGGAGGGTGGTTAAGCTTAACACAGACCCTTCATTTGCTAATTTCTATACCATTAGACTGAATTTTTTCTTATCTTGGTTGAGGGGAAAGTTGTAATTTTGTCCTCTTCAACCTTGATGCTAGGTGATGTAATACACTCTTTATTTCATGCTAATTGCTATTAACTAGGAGCTACTTACCATCTTGTCCTCTTACCTATGATAGAAAACCCAGTTGACTTCCTCACCCTTATTTGTACTATAGCTGCTGCTCATGTATTGTGCGATAGTAATTGAAAATTATTTTGAGTATACTTTAGAGCTAAAATAATCTTAATTGAGTGCTTTCATGTAGAGATGGCAAAACGCATTAGCGGGTCGAGTTTGATCCGAACCCAAATTCAACCCTACCTGAATAACTTAACCCTCGTTTATAAAAACGGATCAAGATCAATAACCCAAACCCGATTTGAATAATAAACGGGCCAAGTCAACCAGCCAACTCGACTCATTTATAAAACAAATATTGATAAACGGATAACTTGAACCCAACTCGACCAAATTATATGCAACCCAAAGTTGACTCATCTAATAAATGGGTCAAAATTCATGACCCATACTCAAAATCTTTGGATCAAGTTCGAGTCGAGTTCACAAGTCGGGTCAAATATTGTCACCCCTACTTCAATGCCCATTTCCTAGTGTTTGGTGCTTTCAATCCTTGGTTTTTGGTTTTGTATCTACTGGACATTTTTGGTTTGGAATTCTTTGAAGCCTGATATCACCTTTGTGACAGCAATTTTTTTGAGAAAGTCCCATCCTTGAACCTGATGGCACAACTATTAAATTATTCCACTGTTTTTTGTTTGTTTACTATTTTCCATGTCCACCTGCTGTCAATCGTTGGCTTGCTTGTACTAGTGTTAGAAGCTTTGGACTTAAGCTATTCTTCTTCCTAGCCAACAATAACCTGAAGCTTGTTTTTTTGTTCTAGTTTTTCCTGCTGCTGTGAACTCTCCTCTCCAAGCTCTCAAGTGTTCTTCACTCTTCTAAGGCTCACACTTGCAAAAAGCTTTCAAGGAAAACTCAAGAGAAAGGAGATTGTGGTGCTCTTTAAAGGATAAGAAGCTTGCTCGCTCTTAGTTTTTCTTTTCCTAGCTTCTGCATTTTTCCTACAGTTGTTTGAGTTTCGGTTTCTACTGTGATTCGTTGAGTTTCTCGATTTTGACCTGCTTTATTATACTGAAACTCTTGGATATTATTCAACCTCATGTTTATTAATGAAAGAACATATAGTGATATACATCTCTAAGCTCTTAAATTTTATCTGGCTTATTATTTTCTTATATGTGTTATTTTTTGGATTTACCCGAGTGTTTCCTTGGCAAGTTTGCATGCGCATCGAGTATCTTATTATAATATTCTTTTATTACTTGTGTTATAACTTAAGTTAGATAGTTTAGGTCTATTTACTGCCTCTTTCTTCTCCTTAGTGGAGGCTTGTGGGTTTTATCGGCTTTGATTCCTACAAAAAGCCAAGGTATTGTGTAGGTTTTCTTGGCTTTGATTTCTATAAAAAGTCATATGGATTATATTGGGTTTATTCGGTTTTGGTTTTCATAAAAAGTCAGGACTACAGTAAAATTCTCATTCGAAACGCATGAGAAGTGGACTAAGAAGGAAGCCAAATCACTATAAATCTCTTATGCTCCCTTTGTGTTGCTTGTTATTCTCTTAGTTGAATTGATATATAATATTCTAAATCAAATTTGAATTCAAGCAAAAATATCTATATTGTCATATAAATTTTAATATAATAGATAAATCTAAAATTTACAGTTTCTGATCTCATTCTGCTCTGATTGATCTATTTCTTTGCTGAGTTCAATTTCTTCTATTCTCTGATTGTGTGTTTTGCTCTGTCTTTATTGATGTTCTATTCATGCAATTAGCCTATTTGTATTAACAATTTAACTGAAGTATTTTCAATTATAGTTATTTTGAACCATATATAATTACTCTTAAAATCTGTTTAATATATCACAAAATTTAATTAATTTTATTATCACCCCTCTTGGGAAGCTTTTGGGCTAATACAATGCACAGAAAGTAAGCAGAAGATCTGGTGAACAAAAATACCTTCCATAACGAGAAACCCCAATGGATAACACTGATGATATCTCAAAGCCACTTTTCCGCCTTAGCCATGACATGAACTCATCATCCTGGTTGAATAAAGATTGCTGTTGCTGTACATATATCATAAATTTCAAAACCACAGAGTTAGAAAATTTTTGAAATATAACAGAAATAAATAAAATGAGCCATCAACATTGTGGTAAAACCAAACATCCCAATTCAACACCACTTTGTTAGCTAAGATTTGGCAAAGCCTAATCTTCTCGCCAAATTCATATCGGCTCAAACCGACTTATCGGCTAACTCTGACCCAACCCCCTACTCCCAATCCACAATTTTCATAAATGGGGGGAAAATATCCGGTTGGTTTTTGTTATAACATCCAAGATCCAACACTTTGTATTTTCATTTTTTTCCCTCTTCGGATGACCCTGCATCTTCCGCCAGCACTTGGAGCTATTTTCCTACGCAGTTCTAGTGATTTCGAGGTAATTTTGACACCCATATCCAATTCACAACGCAACGTTCTGAAGATGTAACAACTAGAATATTTGAGCTATATTTTTAAGAATATCGAGCTTCATTATTATTAACTTTTACATGTTTTAAAGTTAAAACAAATGTTAATCTAGGTTCCAGCCAACAGAAAACAGTTGTATCATGCATCCATTAGGGGAGATAAAAATATCGATATAAGGAAAACAGGAAGCCAAATTTTAGGCAGACCTTGGATGAGGAGGCGGCGAAGTACGAAAGCAGGCCAATAGACGGAATCCGGCGGGAAGAAAGATGGCCATGGAAGCTTCGAATGGCTGCTCGCATTCCCCTCACTCCACACGGCAGCCAAGACTCGGAAGTGAAATCGAAGGCTTGGAGAAGCCTGCCGCCGTGAGAACTGAGAAGAGGTCTCGCCTCTCGCGAGATGCAAGAGGCCTTAAAATACAGCACATCAATTTTCTTTTATATTCGTTTAAAATACAATTTCAAATATTAATAAATTTATTTTTTTACATTATACACAAATTTTAATATTAAAAATAATATAATTTTTAATAAAAAATAATTTATTTTTTATTTTACAACTTAACTCCAAATCTTTCAAACATAACTTATTTAGATATTTTTTAAAATTTTTGAATTTGTTTTACTAATTATAATTATTTAAGTTTTTATTATCAATAATTTATATATATAAAATATTATAAATATGTTTGTGAATGTATGTATGTATGTATGTAATTTTCAAATTTAAATAATTTGAAAGATTAAATTATAAATTTAAAAAACAGAGTTTAATATATAATTGAAAAATAATTAAGGGCTATATATGTACTTGTTGTTTACATAATTTTTAATAATAAAATAATATTATTTTAAATTATATACATATTAATATATATATATATAACTAAAAATAACTCCCCAAACTTAAGCCCTGTTTGGCAATGGGTTAAAAATCATGGCGAAAATTACTCATGGCCAAAATCTTTAATTTATTTTAAAAAAATATTAAAAAATTATTTTATATCTCATCTCACACAAATTTCAACATTAAATAATCACTTTATTTCACATCCAACACAATTCTCAATAAATCAATCAACTTTATTTCATATCCTACACAATTTTTAATATAATCAACTTACTTTATTTCACATCATATATATTTTTAAAAAATAACTAAAAATTTCAACTAAATCTTCTTTTTTTCTTATTACCAAACAGAGCCAGCTTTATTAAAAGACTCTATAACCGTTTCATTAATTGATCGCGTAACAAATTGAAGTTATGTATGCTTATAAATAAAATAAAAATAAACATACAAATACATAGAATAACTTTTACATATGAGGGTCTGTATTTAGTTTATTTTATTCTATTTTATAAATGGCATGTTGTTGCATTGGTATAAATTAATATAAAAATCTGTAAATTAAATTTTTTTTATCTTTGCATAAATGTTTCATTATATTTGGGGATTGTAACGTATAACTTTTTTTTAATTTTAAGGTCCGTATGTCTATACTATTTTTCTAGTTTAATAAGAAATAAGTTTATTTAGGTGCCCCGTAATCTCAAATTTTAATTATAATATTATAAGTTTTAAATGAAGTAAGAATTATAGTATTAAAAGATAAGTAAAAAAATAATATCTACAGCATTATATAATTAAAGTATTGTCAAGGATATTATAACATTAACTTAGTTACATTATGCTTATAAAGTGTCAGTTTGTTTATTTTGTTCAAAATTATCTTAGTTAATTTTAATAAAATATATCATATCATTTATAAAATATAATATTAAAAATTAACTATATTTCATAAAATATACATAATTTAAAATAAAAAATTAACTTTATTTCATATTCTTACACATACCATAATAATAATTAATTTATATCATATTTCTCATAATAATTAAATTTATTTTACATTATTCATAATTTTTAATAAAAAATATTTTCATTTAAATTTAATTTTAACTTTATTAAAATTAACATTTACAAATAAATAAGCCCAAATAATAAAAATATAAATTATCTTTATGAAAAAGTGCAAATTTTAGCTAAAAAAATCAAAAATAATTCACAATACAACTTATTCTTAAGGCATTTATATATATGTCATATAAATCTTTTGGACTTATCCGGTGCTTTACCCAGCCACGATTAGGATTGGATTAGCAGCTTATGTGCCAATCCCCCCTAGGAGATACCAGAGCTGAGGGAAAGGAGAGACTTTACTTACTGCTTACTGAACTGACCTTTCCTTATTTATGAGTTAAGGAAGCATGAAAAGCGGATGAAATCTCTAAGCTGTAGGAGAAGAGATCAACATAACTCGCCCCTTACAACATGTGGCACGAGGCCTTACAACATGTGGCAGAAAGGCAAATTTTGAATTTTTTTAATATATATCATCTCATATATCAAATATTATGTAGAGAATAACATATAAATAATATTTAAATTTTTGTCATTCTTTTGTAAATATAATTTTTTCACAACTTAAAGCGATAAAATTTTAATCTTATAAAACTTAAAAGATCTAAGCATGAATCGAACAATAAGAAAAACCAAATGGCAAATGATCTCCGAATATACACATTTTAAATGTTTTAATGGGCTTCAGCTTTTATTTTGCATTAAATATCATGAATTAAAAGACAGATAAATAATGTTAGAACAGTATATATGCATATAATTTTGCATCAAACTGTTAAATTAATTCAAAAGCAAAAGTGGCGGCAAATTTGAGCTGCTTACAAATATCTGAATTATGTAAGTAATAATTTTGGTTCCTTAAATAATATGAATATTTACATATATATTACATAAAATTTTAAATATTATATTTTTAAGATACATATTTACATTTTAAATTTTATAAAAAAATAAATTACATTTGAGCCTTTGAAGTCAGAAAAGTATTACAAATTGATCCCAACATTCAAAAAATTTAATTTTTATCCTTGAGATTATAAATGTATTACAGTTTTGGTTCCATTTTCTTAATCTCGTCTGTTTTATTTACATTTTTTTTTGATAAAAAAAATGAAATTTGATTTTTTTAACTAATTTAAATTATTCATATAATTTAAAGTCCCATTATATCTTCCTCTCCCCACTATTCTTTAAAAAATTAATAAAAAAATTTAAATTTAAATTTGCCATTCTATTACATTTTTTGCTCAAATATATTAAATTATTATAACTAAATACCCGCAGTTATAAAATAAATTGCTGGTATATTGATTTATTTCAACTTATTTCACTCTTTTAGTGACTATTTTATTACAAATCAATGTATTTGCATTGAACAATGACAATTATATAATTATTCGTTGCTCTACCAATGAGTTTAATCCGAGAATATTCATTTGGAGACCAACTCATTGCATATCATATTATTTTAACTGAATCCTAGCAATTATACGACCATTTGATGAGTTTTGATATTTTTTAACAAAATGCTAGCTTCTAAGATATCGATTCACTACAAATCATGACATTTTGACTTAGTTGTCGCAGTTACACAACTTATAATAGTTAAATGGATATATTTAAGCTGAATACAAATGTATAGAAAATATTTCAATTTGTATTAAGTTGTTATATCAAAATACTAGCAGTAATGTAACTATTTGATTGTATATCAATATATTTTAAGTTAGTGTGTGCTTTTATAGGTTAATTTGCAACATGTCAATACATTTGAACAAGACAGTGATAATTATCCATCTATTCGTTCTTGTATTGTTGAATTAAGCTAAGTAAACACAACTAGAGTCTGAATTTATGCATGTCAAGTTAATTTAATTGAATTATATTAATTATACAGCTATTCAACGATTTTCAATGAATTTAAATAGAATACTAGCGTTAAGTTTTCGATCTGTTACACGTCAAAGTATTATATGATAATAATCATAATTACACAACTTATATTTATTATATTAAGTAATTATTTAAAGGGATAATTACCTACATGCCACACTATTTAGTTTTATTTATGCATTACCCATCCATTCTTAGTTAATTACGTTATGCACACTCAAAATATTATAAAGCTTACATACACATACTTAAGTTAAAACTCAGTTAAAATTTATTAGAAAAAAAAATATTTCGTTAGTAAATTATTAAAATTATATTTTTAACCTTAATAGTATATTTTTTTTCCTCAATGCTACACTAAAGTGTTGATCTGTCCTAAAATCAATTTATATCGTAGATGTCTCTTTTCCTTGCCACCACCTAAACATCAAGGTTTAGAATTTTCACTCAAAATATATTTAGCTTTATTTATGCATTATCCTTCCATTCTTAGTTAATTACGCTATGCACACTCAAAACATTATAAAATTTTACATATGCATATTTTAACTTATTTTTATTATAATGAGTAATTATAATTTTCCAATAACTTAATTATAGTGTGGCAGGTAAGTAATTATCCCTTATTTAAATAGAATACACATATTTGAATTGAACAATAGCAGTTATACAATTTTTTATTACTCTACCATCGAATTTAATCTGAATATATATATTTAGAGACTTATTCATTGCAAATCACATTATTTTAAATAAATCCTAGCTATTATATGACCATTTAATGAGTTTCGACATTTTTAAACAAAATACAAGCTTTTAGACATCGATTCGCTACATAAGAGGTACTTAGTTGTCGCAATTAAACAACTTATATTAGTTAAATCAATGTATTTGAACTAAATAAAAATGTATAGAGCCGAATTTGGTTTATATTAAGCTATTTTATCTTAATACATGTAGTTACGTGTACAATTTAGTTGAATACTATTTATTAAACAGCTATTCAATGGTTTTCCAATGTATTTGAATGCAATACTAGCATTAAGTCATCGATATATTGCACATCAAGGAATTATATGGTAATTACACAACTTATATTTATTATATTGAGTTATTTAAACAGAATGCACATATTTTAATTGAACAATAGTAATTATATAATTATTCAATACTCTATCATCGAATTTAATATGAATATATAAATTTAGAGACTTATTCATTGCAAATCGCATTATTTTAACTGAATCCTAGATATTATACGACCATTGAATGAGTTTTGACAATTTTAAACAAAATACAATCCTTTAGACATCGATTCGCTACATATGACGGATAGAAATAATTGTATTAGTTAGATCAATATATTCAAACTTAATATGAATGTATAGAGATTGATTCGACTTGTATCAAGCTATTTTATCTTAATACGTGTAGTTACACAACTGTTGGATAAAAAATTATTGCATTAAATGTTAGTAGATGCTTTTAAAGATAATTTTATTAGATATCAAGGTATTTGAACTAAACAGTAGTAATTATATAATTACCCACTTCATATCTATAAATTTAAGCTCGATACACGCATGTAGAGACCACTTAATTACAAATCAAGCTGTTTAAACAACATTTTGGCAATCACGCAAAAATTCTATGATTTTTCATTGTATTTGTAGAAAATACTAGTATTCTGATATTGTTCTATTATATATCGAGGCATAACAATCTACTGCTTGTAGTTATAGATCATATATTTGTTATATCAATATATTTTAAGAAAATACACATATTTAGTGACAGATTAAATACTTATCAAGGTGTTTTAAGTTAATATCTGTATTTAGTGGCTAATGTACTTTATACCATTGTATTTTAATTGAACAGGAGTAACTATACAATTATTCGATGCAACATCGAAGAATTTAAGTTGAATGTAGTAGATAGGGACCATTTGCAAATCAAGTTATTTTATTTAAGAATTAGCGACCATGCAACTTTTCAATGATTTACAAACATATTTGAATAGAATACCAACATGTAGATAACAATTTATTATAAATCAAAATATTTTAGCTTACTACTCAGAATTACATGACTTCTAATCTTTATATCGATGTATCTTATCTAAATATACAAGCTTAGCAATTTAGTAGATGTATTTCAAGTTATTATAGCAAGATACCCACAATTATAAAACAAATTGATGGTATATCAATTTATTTTAACTTATTTGACTCTTTTAGAGACTATTTTTGTTAAAAATTAATATATTTGAATTGAACAATGGCAATTATACAATTATTCGTTGTTCTATCAATGAGTTTAATCTGAGTACATGCATTTGGAGACCAACTCGTTGCATATCGCATTATTTTAACTGAATCCTAGTAATTATACAACCATTCGATGAGTTTTAACATTGTTTAACAAAATTCTAGCTTTTAGACATCGATTCACTATGAAACATAGTATTTCGACTTAGTTGTCGTAGTTACACAGCAAATAATAGTTAAATCAATGTATTTATGTATTATACAAATGTATAGAAAACGATTCGATTTGTATTAAGGCTGAATACAAATCATTGTATTACAGTTGAAAAATGGCAATGGTATAATTATTCGTTGCTCTACCAATGAGTTTAATCCTATTAGTCGCCTTTGGAGTCCAGCTCATTTCATATCACATTATTTTAACTGAATCCTATCTATTATGCAACCATTCAATTAGTTTTAACGTTTTTGGGAAAATTACTAGTCTTTAGCCATCGATTCACTACTTATCATTGTATTTTGACTTTGTTATCGCAGTAACACAATTAAAACCGTTAAATCGATGTATTTAAGCTGAATACAAACATATAGAATCCAATTTGGTTTGTATTATGGTGTTATATCTTAATACTAGCCCTAGTGCATCTATTTGATTATATTTAAATACATATTTCAAGTTAGTGGGTCCTTTTATAGATAAATATTTATCATATCAATGCATTTGAACTAGACAGTGACAATTATCAAACTATTTGTTGCCATATTATTGAATTAAGCTAAATTAACACAATTATAGTCCGAATTTATGCATTTGTTAATTTAATTGAATTATACTAATTATACAGCTATTCAATAATTTTGTAACGTATTTTAATGGAATACTAGTATTAAGTCATCAATCTGTCACATATAGGTATTATATTGTAATAATGGTAATTACACAATTAATATCTGTTATATCGAGTTATTTAAGTAGAATAAACATATTTGAATTGAACAATAATAATTATACAATTATTAATTGCTTTACCATCGAATTTAATCTAAATATATATATTTAGAGACATATTTATTGCAAATCACATTTTTTTAAATTTATCCTAGTAATTATAAGACCATTCAATGAGTTTCGATATTTTTAAACAAAACGCAAGCTTTTAGACATCAATTCGCTACATATGATGGTATTTCGACTTAGTTATCGCAAATAAAAAACTTATATTAGTTAAATCGATCTCTTTGAACTGAATACAAATGTATAGAGATAGATTTGATTTATATCAAGCTACCTTATCTGAATACTTGCAGTTACATGTGTTATTTAATTGAATACTATTAACTATACAGCTATTCAATTATTTTTTAATACATTTGAAGAGAATACTAACATTAAATCATCGATGTATTACATCAAGGTATTACATGGTTATAATCATAATTAAACAACTTATATTTACTATATCGAGTTATTTAAATAGAACACACATATTTTAATTAAGTAAATACAATTATATAATTATTCATTACTGCACCATCGAATTTAATCTGAATACATACATTTAGAGACTTATTCTTTATAGATTAGTTTAACTGAATCCGAGTTATTATACGACCATTCAATGTTTTTCGACATTTTTAGACAAAAAAAAGCTTTTAGACATCGATTCACTACATATGATGATATTCAACTTAGTTGTAGCAATTAAACAACTTATATTAGTAAAATCGATGTATTTGAGCTAAATACAAATGTATAGAGACGGATTTGATTTATATCAAGCTATTTATCTAAATACTTGCAATTACTTGTATAATTTAGTTGAATACTATTAATTATGTAGCTATTCAATGATTTTTAAATGTGTGTGAATTGAACACTAGCATTAAGTCATCGATATAATGCACATTAAGGTATTATATGGTAATAATCGTAATTACACAACTTATATTTATTATATCGAGTTATTTAAATAGAGCACACAATTTCGAATCTAGCAACAGCAATTATCAAATAACTCAATATAACAAACCACATTATTTTAAATGAATCCTTGCTATTATACGACCATTCAATGAGTTTTGATATTTTTAGACAAAATGCAAGCTTTTAGAAATTGATTTGCTGTAGATGATCGTATTTCAACCTAGTTTTCATAATTAAACAACTTATATTAGTTAAATCGATTTATTAAAACTGAAGACAAATGTATAGAGATTGATTCGATTTATATCAAGCGATTTACCTTAATACCTGCAGTTACGCAACTATCGGATTGAATATCATTGTATTAAATGTTAGTAGATGCTTTTAAAAACAACTTTGTTCGATATCAATGTATTTGAATTACAAGTAGTAATTATATAACTATTCAATACATATCTATAAATTTAAGCACGATACACACATTCAGAGACCACTTAATTACATATCAAGCTGTTTAAACAACATTCCAGCAATCACGCTACATTTCGATGGTTTTTCATTGTATTTGAACAGAATACTAGAATTTTGATATCGTTATATTATATATCGAGGCATAACAAACTACTGCTTGTAATTATAGATCGTATATTTGTTATGTCATTGTAATTTAACAAAATACACATAGTTAGCAACAAATTAAATGCATATCGAGGTGTTTTAAGTTAATACCAATTATTTAGTTGCTAATGTTTGTATTTGAATTGAACAAAAATAATTATACAATTATTAATTACTACATCGAAGAAGTTAACTTGAATGTAGTAAATAGGGTGCAAATCAAGTCATTTTATTTAATAACTAGCAACTGCACCACTTTTTAATGATTTGTGGACGTATTTGAATAGTATACCAACATCTAGATAACGATTTATTACAAATCAATGCATTTTAACGTACTACTCTGAATTACATGACTTCTAATTTTTATATCGATGTATTTTATGCAAATACACGAGCTTAGCGATTTGGTTGATGTATATCAAGTTATGTTAACTAAATACCCGCAATTGTAAAACTAATTGATGGTGTATCGATTTTTTTCAACTTATTTGACACTTTTAAAGACTATTTTGTTACACATCAATATATTTGAATTGAACAATGACAATTATACAATTATTCATTGCTCAATCAATGAGTTTAATCTGAGTACATGCATTTGGGGACCAACTCGTTGCATATCGCATTATTTTAACTGAATCTTAGTAATTATACAACCATTAGATGAGTTTTAACATTGTTTAACAAAATTCTAGCTTTTAGACGTCGATTCACTATGAAACATTGTATTTTGACATAGTAGTCGTAGTTACACAACAAATAATAGTTAAATCAATGTATTTAAGCAGAATACAAATGTATAGAAAACGATTCGATTTGTATTAAGTTGTTATATAATAATACTTGCAGTAATATAATTATTTGATTGTATTTCAATGTATTTCAATGTATTTCAAATTAATGGGTGGTAATTATACAGCCATTCGATGAGTTTTAATATTGTTTAACAAAATTCTAGCTTTTAGACATCGATTCACTATGAAACATAGTATTTCGACTTAGTTGTTGTTATTACACAACAAGTAATAGTTAAATCAATGTATTTATGTATTATACAAATATATAGAAAACGATTCGATTTGTATTGAGGCTGAATACAAATCATTGTATTACAGTTGAAAAATGGCAATAGTATAATTATTCGTTGCTCTACCAATGAGTTTAATCCTATTAGTCGCCTTTGGAGTCCAGCTCATTGCATATCACATTATTTTAACTGAATCCTATCTATTATGCAACCATTCAATTAGTTTTAATGTTTTTGAGCTAATTACTAGCCTTTAGCCTTCGATTCATTACTTACCATTGTATTTTGACTTTGTTATCGCAGTTACACAAATTAAAACTGTTAAATCGATGTTTTTAAGCAGAATACAAACGTATAGAATCCAATTTTGTTTGTGTTAAGGTGTTATATCATAATACTAGCCCTAGTGCATCTATTTGATTATATTTCAATACATATTTCAAGTTAGTAGGTCCTTTTATAGACAAATGTTTATCATATCAATGCATTTGAACTAAACAGTGGCAATTATCAAACTATTTGTTGTCATATTATTGAATTAAGTTAAATTAACACAATTGTAGTCCGAATTTATGCATTTCAAGTTAATTGAATTGAATCGTATTGATTATACAGCTATTCAATGATTTTGTAATATATTTGAATGGAATACTAGCATTAAGTCATCAATCTGTCACACATAAAGGTATTATATTTAATAATGGTAATTACACAACTAATATCTGTTATATCGAGTTATTTAAGTAGAATAAACATATTTGAATTGAACAATAGCAATTATACAATTATTAATTACTTTACCAACGACTTTAATCTGAATACATACATTTAGAGACATATTTATTGCAAATCACATTTTTTAAAATTTATCCTAGCAATTATAAGACCATTCAATGAGTTTCGATATTTTTAAACAAAACGCAAGCTTTTAGACATCAATTCGCTACATATGATGGTATTTCGACTTAGTTATCGCAATTAAAAACTTATATTAGTTAAATCAATCTCTTTGAACTGAATACAAAAGTATAGAGATGGATTCGATTTATATCAAGCTACCTTATCTGAATACCTGCAATTACATGTGTTATTTAATTGAATACTATTAACTATAACGCTATTCAATGATTTTTTAATGTATTTGAAGAGAATACTAACATTAAAGCATCGATATATTACATCAAGGTATTACATGGTTATTATCATAATTAAACAACTTATATTTATTATATCGAGTTATTTAAATAGAACACACATATTTTAATTAAGTAAATAGCAATTATATAATTATTCATTACTGCACCATCGAATTTAATATGAACACATACATTTAGAGACTTATTCTTTATAGATCACATTAGTTTAATTGAATCCGAGTTATTATACGACCATTCAATGTTTTTCGACATTTTTAGACAAAAAAAAAGCTTTTAGACATCGATTCACTACATATGATGATATTCAACTTAGTTGTAGCAATTAATCAACTTATATTAGCTAAATCGATGTATTTGAGCTAAATACAAATGTATAGAGATGGATTTGATTTATATCAAGCTATTTATCTAAATACTTGCAATTACTTGTATAATCCAGCAATCCCGCAACATTTTGATGGTTTTTCATTGTATTTGAACAGAATACTAGTATTTTGATATCGTTATATTATATATCGAGGCATAACAAACTACTGCTTGTAATTATAGATCATATATTTATTCTGTCAATGCAATTGAACTAAACAGTGGCAATTCTCAAACTATTTGTTGCCATATTATTGAATTAAGCTAAATTAACACAATTATTGTCCGAATTTATGCATTTCAATTTAAGTTAATTGAATTATACTAATTATACAGGTATTCAATGATTTTGTAATGTATTTTAATGGAATACTAGCATTAAGTCATCAATCTGTCACACATAAAGGTAATATATTGTAATAAAGGTAATTACAAAACTAATATGTGTTATATCGAGTTAGTTTTTAGACATCGATTCACTATATATGATGATATTTCAACTTAGTTGTCGCAATTAAACAACTTATATTAGCTAAATCGATGTATTTGAGCTAAAAACAAATGTATAGAGACGGATTTGATTTATATCAAGCTATTTATCTAAATACTTGCAATTACTTGTATAATTTAGTTGAATACTATTAATTATGTAGCTATTCAATGATTTTTAAATGTGTGTGAATTGAACACTAGCATTAAGTCATCGATATAATGCACATTAAGGTATTATATGGTAATAATCGTAATTACACAACTTATATTTATTATATCGAGTTATTTAAATAGAACACACATATTCGAATAGAGCAACAACAATTATACAAATAACTCAATATAACAAATACTTGCATTTAGAGTCTTACTCAGTGCAAACCACATTATTTTAAATGAATCCTAGATATTATATGACCATTCAATGAGTTTTGATATTTTTAGACAAAATACAAGCTTTTATAAATTGATTTGCTATAGATGATCATATTTCAACCTAGTTTTCATAATTAAACAATTTATATTAGTTAAATCGATTTATCAAAACTGAAGACAAATGCATAGAGATTGATTTGAATTATATCAAGCGATTTTACCTTAATACCTGCAGTTAACGAAACTATCGGATTGAATATCATTGTATTAAATGTTAGTAGATGCTTTTAAAGTCAACTTTGTTAGATATCAGTGTATTTGAATTAAACAGTAGTAATTATAAAACTATTCACTACATATCTATAAATTTAAGCACGATACACAAATTCAGAGACCACTTAATTACATATCAAACTGTTTAAACAACATTTCCAGCAATCACACTACATTTTTTTTTTCGTATGTGTGATAACACATCATTTTCCAGCAATCACGCTACATTTCGATGGTTTTTTATTGTATTTGAATAGAATTCTAGTATTTTGATATCATCATATTATATATCGAGGCATAACAAACAACTGCTTGTAATTATAGATCGTATATTTGTTATGTCATTGTAATTTAACTAAATACACATAGTTAGCGACAAATTAAATGCATATCGAGGTGTTTTAAGTTAATACCTATAATTTAGTAGCTAATGTACTTTATATCATTGTATTTGAATTGAACAAAAATTATTATACAATTATTCATTGCTACATCGAAGAATTTAAGTTGAATGTAGTAAATAGGGTGCAAATCAAGTTATTTTATTTAAGATCTAGCAAATATACCACTTTTTAAAGATTTGTGGACGTATTTGAATAGTAAACTAACATCTAGATAACTATTTATTACAAATCAACGCATTTTAACGTACTACTCTGAATTACATGACTTCTAATCTTTATATCGATGTATTTTATCCAAATACACAAGCTTAGTGATTTAGTTGATGTATATCAAGTAATTGTTATAAAACTAATTGATGGTATATCGATTTATTGTCAACTTATTCAACACTTTTAAGAGACAATTTTGTTACAAATTAACGTATTTGAATTGAAAATGACAAATATACAATTATTCATTGCTCTACTGATGAATTTAATTCGAGTACTCGCCTTTGGAATCCAACTCATTGTATATTACATTATTTTAACAGAATCCTAGCTATTACGCGACCATCCGATGAGTTTTAATGCTTTTGAACAAAATACTAGCTTTTCGACATCGATTCACTACTTATCGCGGTATTTCAACTTAGTTGTCACAGTTACAAAACTTGTAATAGTTAAATCAATGTATCTAAGTTTAAAAAAAAAAAAAAAAAATCAATGTATCTAAGTTGAATACAAACGTATAAAATTTGATTCGATTTATATTAAGTTGTTATATCATGACACTAGCAGTAGTGCAACAATTTGATTGTATTTCAATGTATTTCAAGTTAGTGGGTGCTTCGATAGACAAATGTGTAACATGTCAATGCATCTTAACTAGGCAATAGCAATTATCAAACTATTTATTGCTGTATTATTGAATTAAATTCAATAAACACAATTAGAGTATGAATTTATGCTGTCAAGTTAATTTAATTGAATTCGATTAATTATTCAATAATTTTTCAATGTATTTGTATAAAATACTAGCATTAAGTCTTTGATATATTACACATCAAAGTATTATATGATAATAATCGTAATTACCTAATTTATATATATTATATCGAGTTATTTAAATAGAATACACATTTGAATTGAACAATAGCAATTATATAATTATTCATTACTCTACCATCGAATTTAATCTGAATAAATACATTTAGAGACTTATTCATTGCAAACTACATTATTTTAACTGAATCCTAGCTATTATATTACCATTTAATGAGTTTTGACATTTATAAACAATATATAAGCTTTTAGACATCGATTCGTTACATATGATGGTATTTCGGCTTAGTTATCGCAATTAAACAACTTATATTAGTTAAATCGATGTATTTAAACTGAACATAAATGCATATTGACCTATTAGACTTATATCAAGCTACTTAAACTTAATACCTGCAGTTACGCATATAATTTAATTTAATACTATTAGTTATACAACTGTTAAATAATTTTTAAATATATTTGAATAGAATACTAGCACTAAGTCATCGATATATTACACATCAATGTATGATATGGTTATAATCATAATTACATAACTTGTATGTATTTATAATATCGAGTTATTTAAATGAAATTCACATTTTAATTGAACAATAGCAATTATACAATTATTCATTACTCTACCATCGAATTTAATCTAAATACATACATTTAGAGACATATTCATTGAAAATCATATAATTTTAACTGAATCCTAGCTATTATACAGCCATTTAATGAGTTTTGACATTTTTAAGCAAAACAGATGCTTTTAGACATCGATTCGCTACATATGATGGTATTTTAACTTAGTTGCCGCAATTAAACAACTTATATTAGTCAAATCGATTTATTTGAACTAAATACAAATGTGTGGAGACGGATGCGATTCATATCAAGCTATTTTATTATAATGCCTGGTGTTATTTGTATAATTTAGCTGAATACTATTAATTACACAGCCACACAACAATTTTTCAATGTATTTGAATAAACTATTAGCATTAAGTCATCGATATATTACACATCAACGTATTATAAGGTATTATATAACTAAACAGTAGTTATTATATAACTATTCACTTCATATCTATAAATTTAAGCTCGATATACGTATTTAGAGACCACTTAATTATATATCAATCTATTTAAACTACATTCTGACAATCACGCTACAATTCGATGGTTTTTCATCGTACTTGAACGGAATACTAGTATTTTGATATCGTTCTATTATATTTCGAGGCATAACAACTTGTTGCTTGTAATTATAGATCGTATATTTGTTATATCATTGTATTTTAAGTAAAATACACATATTTAGTGACAGATTAAATGCACATCGAGGTGTTTTAAGTTAATACATGTATTTAGTGGCTAATGTACTTGATACCATTGTATTTAAATTAAACAGGAATAATTATACAATTATTCGATGCTACATCGAAGAATTTAAGTTGAATATAGAAGATAGGGACCATTTGCAAATCATGTCATTTTATTTAAGAACTTGCAACTATACAACTTTTCAATGATTTGCGACTGTATTAGAATAGAATACCAACATCTACGTAACGATTTATTACAAATCGAAGCATTTGTCTTTCTACTTGGAATTACACGACTTCTAATCTTTATATTGATGTATATTCTATCCAAATACACAAGCATAGCAATTTAGTTGATGTATATCAAGTTATTATAACTAAATACCCGCAATTATAAAACTAATTGATGGATATCGATTTATTTCAACTTATTTGACTCTTTTAGAGACTACTTTATTACAAATCAATGTATGTGAATTGAACAATGATAATTATACAATTATTCATTGCTCTACCAATAAGTTTAATTCGCATTCTTGCATTTGGAGTCCAAAACATTGCATATCACCTTATTTTAACTGAATCCTAGCTATTATGCGATCATTTGATGAGTTTTAATATTTTTGAACAAAATACTAGCTTTTAGATATCGTTTCACTACTTATCATAGTATTTTGACTCTGTTGTCGCAGTTACATAACTTATAATTTTTAAATCGATGTATTTAAGCAGAACACAAATATAGAGACTGATTCGATTTATATTAAGCTGCCATATCATAATACTAGCAGTAATGTAACTATTTGATTGTATTTCAATGAATTTTAAGTGACTGAGAACTTTTATAGACCAATTTGTAACATGTCAACGCATTTGAACTCGATAGTGGCAATTATCCTGTATTATTGAATTAAGCTAAGTAAACACAACTAGAGTCTGAATTTATTCATGTCAAGTTAATTAAATTGAATTCTATTAATTATACAGCTATTCAACATTTTCAAACAAAATACATGCTTTTAGACTTCGAGTCGCTACATATGATGGTATTTCAACTTAGTTGTCGCAATTAAACAACTTATATTAGCTAAATCAATGTATTTGAATTGAATAAAAATGTATAGAGACGGATTCGATTTATATCAAGCTATTTTATTTTAATACTTATAGTTACGTGTATAATTTAGTTAAATACTATTAATTATATAGCTATTTAATATTTTTTAAATGTGTTTGAATAGAATACTGGCATTAAGACATCGATATATTAAACATCAAGGTAGTATATGGTAATAATCGTAATTACACAGCTCATATTTGTTATATCAAGTTATTTAAATAGAATACACATATTCTAATCGAACAATAGCAATTATACAATTATTAATTGCTCCACCATCGAATTTAATCTAAATACATACAAATTAGAGACTCACTCATTGCAAATCATATTATGTTTACTGAATCCTAGCAACTGTACGATCATTCTATGAGTTTCGATATTTTTAAACAAAATATAAGCTTTTAGACGTCAATTTGCTATATATGATGGTATTTCAACTTAGTTGTCTCAATTAAACAACTTATGTTAGTTAAATCGATATATTTATTTAAATTAAATACAAATATATAGTGTTTGATTCGATCTATATTAAGTTATTTTATCTTAACACCTGCAGTTACGCAACTATTGGATAGAAAATCGTTGTATTAAATATTAGCAGATGCCTTTAAAGACAGTTGTAATTATATAGCTCGTCATTGCATATCTAGAAATTTAAGCTTGATAAACGTATTTAGAGATCACACTACAATTCGATGGTTTTCATTATATTTGTAGAGAATATTAGTATCTTAATATCATTCTATTATATATCGAGGCATTACAACCTACTGCTTGTAATTATAGATTATATATTTTTTGTATCAATGTATTTTAAGTAAATACTGGAATTTAGTGACAGATTAAACGCATGTTGAGGTGTTTTAAGTTAATAACTGCATTTAGTGGCAAATGTACTTCAGACCATTTTATTTGAATTAAATAGGAATAATTATACAATTATTTGTTACTACATCAAAGAATTTAAGTTGAATATAATAGATAGAGACCATTTGCAAATCAAGTTATTAATTTAAGAACTAGCAACTTTACAACTTTTTAATGATTTGTGAACGTATTTGAATAAAATACCAACATTTAGAAAACAATTTCTTACAAATCGAAGCACTTTAGCTTACTACTCGGAATTACATGACTTCTAATCTTTAAATCTATGTATTTTATGCAAATACACAAGCTTAGCGATTTGGTTGATGTATATCAAGTTATGATAACTAAATACCCGCAATTGTAAAACTAATTGATGGTGTATCGATTTTTTTCAACTTATTTGACACTTTTAAAGACTATTTTGTTATACATCAATATATTTAAATTGAACAATGACAATTATATAATAATTTTTTGCTCTATCAATGAGTTTAATCTGAGTACATGCATTTGGAGACCAACTCATTGCATATCGCATTATTTTAACTGAATCCTAGTAATTTTACAACCATTCGATGAGTTTTAATATTGTTTAACAAAATTCTAGCTTTTAGACATCGATTTACTATGAAACATAGTATTTCGACTTAGTAGTCATAGTTACACAACAAATAATAGTTAAATCAATGTATTTAAGTAGAATACAAATGTATAGAAAATAATTCGATTTGTATTAAGCTGTTATATCATAATACTTGCAGTAATGTAATTATTGATTGCATTTCAATGTATTTCAAATTAGTGGGTGCTTTTATAGACAAATTTGCAACATGTCAATGCATTTAAACTAAACAGTGGTAATTATCCATCTATTCATTCGTGTACCATTGAATAAAGCAAAGTAAACACAACTAAAGTCTGGTAAATAGTCATGCAATCACCACTGTTTAGTTTGAAATACATTGATATGTAACAACATTGTCTTTCAAAGCATCTACTATCACTTAATACAACGCTTTTCAATCCAATAGTTTCGAAACTGCAGGTAATGAGATAAAATAGCTCGATATAAATCGAATCAATCTCTTTACATTTGTATTCAATTTAAATATGTCGATTTAGCTAATATAACTTGTTTAATTGTGGTAACTAAGTCGAAATACCATCATATGTATCGAATCGTTGTCTAAAAGCTTCTATATTATTTAAAAATGTCGAAACTCATTGAATGGTCGTATAATAGCTAGGATTCTGTTAAAAAATATGATTTGCTATGAATAACTATCTAAATGTATGTATTCAGATTAAACTTAATTGTAGAGTAATGAAAAATTGTATAACTACTATTGTTCAAGTCAAAGATGTGTATTCTATTTAAATAACTCGATATAACAAATATAAGTTATGTAATTATGATTATTATCATGTAATACCTTGACGTGTAATATATTGATGACTTAATGCTAGTATTCTATTCAAATACATTGAAATTTGTTGAATAGCTATATAATTAATAGAATTCAATTAAATTAACTTGACATGCATCTTATCTATAAATTTAAGATTGATACATGCATTTAAAGTCCACCTAATTACATATCAAGCTGTTTAAGCTATATTCTGGCAATCACGCAACAATTCGATTGTTTTTCATTATATTTGTACAAAATACTAGTATTTTGATATAGTTTTATTATAAATCGAGGCATTACAACCTCCTGCTTTAGATTATAAATCGTATATTTGTTATATCTATGTATTTTAAGTAAATACACATAATTAGTGACAGATTAAATGCATATCGAGGTGTTTTAGGTTAATACCTGTATTTAGTGGCTAATGTACTTTATGTCATTGTATTTGAATTGAACAGGAATAATTATACAATTATTCATTGCTACATCGAAAAATTTCAATTAAATGTAGTAGATAGAGACCATTTGCAAATCAAGTTATTTTATTTAAGAACTAGCAACTATGCCACCTTTTAATAATTTGTGGACGTATTTGAATAGTATACTAACATCTAGGTAATGATTTATTACAAATCAAAGCATTTTAACGTACAACTCTGAATTACATGACTTTTAATCTTTATATCGATGTATTTTATCCAAATACACAAGCTTAGTGATTTAGTTGATGTATATCAAGTAATTGTTATAAAACTAATTGATGGTATATCGATTTATTGTCAACTTATTCAAAACTTTTAAGAGAATTTTGTTACAAATTAACGTATTTGAATTGAAAATGATAATTATACAATTATTCATTGCTCTACCGATGAGTTTAATTCGAGTACTTGCCTTTGGAATCCAACTCGTTGTATATTACATTATTTTAACTGAATCCTAGCTATTACGTGACCATCCGATGAGTTTTAATATACACTACTTATCACGGTATTTCGACTTATAAAATTTGATTCGATTTATATTAAGTTTATATCATGACACTAGCAGTAGTGCAACAATTTGATTGTATTTCAATGTATTTCAAGTTAGTGGGCGCTTCGATAGACAAATGTGTAACATGTCAATGCATCTTAACTAGGCAATAGCAATTATCAAACTATTTATTGCTGTATTATTGAATTAAATTCAATAAACACAATTAGAGTATGAATTTATGCTGTCAAGTTAATTTAATTGAATTCGATTAATTATACAGTTATTCAATAATTTTTCAATGTATTTGAATAAAATACTAGCATTAAGTCTTTGATATATTACACATCAAGGTATTATATGATAATAATCGTAATTACCTAATTTATATATATTATATCGAGTTATTTAAATAGAATACACATATTTGAATTGAACAATAGCAATTATATAATTATTCATTACTCTACCATCGAATTTAATCTGAATAAATACATTTAGAGACTTATTCATTGCAAACTACATTATTTTAACTGAATCCTAGCTATTATACTATCATTTAATGAGTTTTGACATTTTTAAACAATATATAAGCTTTTAGACATCGATTCGCTACATTTGATGGTATTTCGGCTTAGTTATCGCAATTAAACAACTTATATTAGTTAAATCGATGTATTTAAACTGAACATAAATGCATATTGACCTATTAGACTTATATCAAGCTACTTAAACTTAATACCTGCAGTTACGCATATAATTTAATTTAATACTATTAGTTATACAACTGTTAAATAATTTTTAAATATATTTGAATAGAATACTAGCACTAAATCATCGATATATTACACATCAATGTATTATATGGTTATAATCATAATTACATAACTTGTATTTATAATATTGAGTTATTTAAATGGAATTCACATTTTAATTGAATAATAGCAATTATACAATTATTCATTACTCCACCATTACATAACTTATACAATTATTCATTACAATACCAATTATACAATTATTTAAATCGAATACACAGATTACATAACTTACATTTAGAGTTTTACTCATTGCAAACCACATTATTTTAAATGATTCCTGGCTATTATACGACCATTCAATGAGTTTTGATATTTTTAGACAAAATACAAGCTTTTAGAAATTGATTTGTTATAGATGATCGTATTTCAACCTAGTTTTCATAATTAAACAACTTATATTAGTTTAATCGATTTATTAAAACTGAAGACAAATGTATAGAGATTGATTTGATTTATATCAAGCGATTTTACCTTAATGCCTGCAGTTACACAACTATCAGATTGAATATCATTGTATTAAATGTTAGTAGATGCTTTTAAAGACAGTTTTTGTTAGATATCAATGTATTTGAATTAAACAGTGGTAATTATATATTTAATTACATATCAAGCTGTTTAAACAACATTCCAGCAATCACGCTACATTTCGATAGTTTTTCATTATATTTGAACAGAATACTAGTATTTTAATATCGTTTTATTAATATCGAGGCATAACAAACTACTGCTTGTAATTATAGATCGTATATTTGCTGTCATTGTAATTTAGCTAAATACACATAGTTAGCGACAAATTAAATGCATATCGAGGTGTTTTAAGTTAATACCTATTATTTAGTTGCAAATACATTGAATACAAGAATAATTATATAATTATTCATTGCTACATCGAAGAATTTCAATTGAATGTAGTAGATAGTAACCATTTGCAAATCAAGTTATTTTATTTAAGAACTAGCAATTATACCACTTTTTAATGATTTGTGGATGTATTTGAATAGTATACTAACATCTAGATAATGATTTATTACAAATCAACGCATTTTAACATACTACTCTGAATTACATGACTTCTAATCTTTATATCGATGTATTTTATCCAGTTAGTAGGTGCTTAGATAGACAAATGTGTAACATATCAATGTATTTGTAGTAGACAGTAGCAATTATCAAACTATTTGTTGCTGTATTATTGAATTAAATTCAATAAACACAATTAGAGTATGAATTTATGCATGTCAAGTTAATTTAATTGAATTCAATTAATTATACAATTATTCAATAATTTTTCAATATATTTGAATAAAATACTAGCATTAAGTCTTTGATATGTTACACATCAAGGTAATATATGATAATAATCGTAATTACCCAATTTATATATATTATATTGAGTTATTTAGATAGAATACACATATTTGAATTAAATAATAGTAATTATACAATTATTCATTACTCTACCATCGAATTTAATCTGAATAAATACATTTAGAGACTTATTCATTGCAAACTACATCATTTTAACTGAATCCTAGCTATTATACGACCATTTAATGAGTTTTGACATTTTTAAACAAAATATAAGCTTTTAGACATTGATTCGCTACATATGATGGTATTTCGGCTTAGTTATCACAATTAAACAACCTATAATAGTACTTGCAATTGCTGAATATAATTTTATATAGACCTATTCGACTTATATCAAGCTATTTAATGTTAATACCTGCAGTTATGTGTATAATTTGATTGAATACTATTAATTATACTACTATTTAATAATTTTTTAATGTATTTTAATAGAATACTATTACTAAGTCATCAATATATTACACATCAATATATTATATGGTAATAATCATAATTACACAATTTATATTTATTATATCGAGTTATTTAAATAGAATACACATATATTAATTGAACAATAACAATTATACAATTATTCATTACTTTACCGTCAAATTTATTCTAAATGCATATATTTAGAGACATATTCATTGCAAATCATATTATTTTAACTGAATCCTAGCGATTATACGACCATTCAATGAGTTTTGACATTTTTATGCAAAATAGAAGCTTTTAGACATCAACTCACTATATATGATGGTATTTTAACTTAGTTGTCACAATTAAAAAATTTATATTAATCAAATCAATTTATTTGAACTAAATACAAATGTATAGAGATAGATTCGATTCATATCAAGCTATTTTATCATAATACCTGGTGTTACGTGTATAATTTAGCTGAGTACTATTAATTACACTGCTACTCAACAAATTTTCAATGTATTAGAATAAAATACTAGCATTAAGTCATCGATATATTACACATCAACATATTATAAGGTAATTACATAACTTATATTTGTTATATCGAGTTACTTAAATAAAATACACAAATTCGAATTGAACAATTACAATTATGCAATTCTGCATTTGCATAATTGTAATTATTCAATTCTAATATATGTATTCTATTTAAATAACTTGATATAACAAATATAAGTTATGTAATTATCTTATAATATCTTGATGTGTAATATATCGATGACTTAATGCTAGTATTATATTCAAATACATTGAAAAATCATTAAAATAGCAGTATAATTAATAGTATTCAACTAAATTGTACACGTAACTACAGGTATTAAGATAAAATAGCATTATATAAATCTAATCTGTCTCTATACATTTGTATTCAGTTCAAATACATCGATTTAATTAATATAAATTGTTTAGTTGCGATAACTAAGTTGAAATACCATCATACGTAGCAAATCGATATCTAAAAGCTTGTATTTTATTTAAAAATATCGAAACTCATTGAATGATCATGTAATAGCTAGAATTCAGTTAAAATAATGTGATTTGCAATGAATAAATCTCTAAATATAAGTATTCAGATTAAATTCAGTTGTAGAGTAATGGATAATTGTATAATTGTAATTGTTCAATTCGAATTTGTGTATTCTATTTAAATAACTCGATATAATAAATATAAATTGTGTAATTACCTTATAATTCCTTGATGTGTAACATATCGATGACTTAATGCTATGTATTCAAATATATTGAAAAATTATTAAATAGCTATATAATTAGTAGTATTCACTTAAATTGCACACGTAACTGTAGGTATTTAGATAAAATAGCTTAATATAAATTGAATCCATTTCTATACCTTTATATTCAGTTCAAATACATCTATTTAATTAATATAAATTATTTAATTAAGTCAACTAAGTTGAAATACCATCGTATGTAGCGAATTGATATCTAAAAGCTTATATTTTGTTTAAAAATATAGAAACTCATTCAATTGTCGTATAGTAGCTAGGATTTAGTTACAATAATGTGATTTACAATAAATAAGTCTCTGAATGTATGTATTTAGATTAAATTCGATGGTAGAGCAATTAATAATTGTATAATTATTATTGTTCAATTCGAATATGCAAATTCTATTTAAATAACTCGATATAATAAATATAAGTTGTGTACTTACGATTATTACCTTATAATACCTTGATGTGTCATATATAATGACTTACTGCTAGTTTTCTATTTAAATACATTGAAAAATATTTTAATAACTATATAATTAATAGTATTCAACTAAATTATACACATAACTGCAAGTATTAAGATAAAATAGCTTGATATAAATCAAATCCATCTCTATACATTTGTATTCAATTCAAATACATCAATTTAACTAATATGAGTTGTTTAATTGCGACAACTAAGTAGAAATACCATCATATGTAGCGAATCGATGTCTAAAGCTTGTGTTTTGTTTAAAAATTAATATTAATTTAATAATTAAAATAAATATGATCTAATTTATGCAGATGCAAATATGCCCTAACCTGACCTAATGCTCTGATAACAAATTTGATGCGGGACGGATGAATGATAATGCAGTTTAGAGATCAACAATATTACAAGGCAGAATACTCACAAAATAATGTTTGAATATCAGAGAATAATTTTGTGATGACAAATTAATTAAGCCCGCAAAAATCAATTACTTTTAAAATTTTAAATAAATTAGATCGAAGGTAATTGAAAAATTACCAATTCAGATTAGGGCGCAATCCGGTTTTCAATAAATTAGAAATAGGGAACAGGATTAAGGGTCTCACAATATTTAACCAACAGTAAATTAAATTCGCTCAGTAATGAAAGGTCGCACAGGTGGAACAAATTCGAGTAAATCACAAGTGAGTAANACTCCTGCTTATGTTAGCCACCCACCTCTTTCTAAAGAGGAAAGGGATAAGGCTGTAGTTGTTAAGTTCTCGCATGAAAATATTGGACGTCCACTACGATGTCTCCGGTGCCAAGGTTTCGGCCACATCGCTGCTGAGTGCGTCCCCGAAATCTTGGTGATAGAGTAGGTCCCCGAGGATACCCTCTTATCTACTGAGGATATCGAACCGACTTATATAGCTGACCCCGCATATGTGGAAGAATACGAAAAGTATGAGGATGAGATGCACGAGGAAGATAGTTATAGGGTAGAACTTAAAAGTCAAGTTGAAAAAACAGTCATAGAGCTGAATCATAAAGAAGAGCAGATCATAGATTCGATAGAAGCCACTAAATCATTTTATTGTGTTGGTAACACTATCGATCATATTGAGATGATTATAGGTCATGATCGTACTGAGGTTAATAGGTTTGATTCAGTTAATCGTACCTATGCATATCCTCGATTTAGTAAAAACTCGACACCTATAGACCTATATAGGCAAATGGCACATGAGACTGAGTGGTTGGCTACGCGAACATCTAACTGGTGTGCTGTACAGTTCGCCAGATATTGCTGGAGGACTTTATGGCACCTATTAGGAACCGTGTCTCTTGTGATTGTAACCTATTCTCAACATGCTTATAATCAAAATTAATTATCCAATAGGCACTAGTAAGGTTGTAAATCGAGTCTGCATACATTTAATATCTGTAGGCATGAGTCCATTTGAAATTGTGTATGGTTATAAGCCTACAGTTCCTGTAGATCTCATTCCATTACCTATGCATGCTAGGATGTCTGAGTCTGCTGAGTCATTTGCATAGCATGTTAGAAAATTGCATAAAGAGATCAACCAGAAAATAAGTGTCAGTAATGACACTTATAAGAAATTAGCAGATTGTCACAAAAGAATGCAAGAATTTTCAGAAGGAGATTATGTGATGATTCGGGTTCAACTCGATTAAATTCAATGGTAGAGTAATAAATAATTGTATAATTGCTATTGTTCAATTTAAATATGTGTATTCTATTTAAATAACTCGATATAATAATTATAAGTTAATGTATTTACGATTATTACCATATAATACTTTGATGTGTAACAGATCGATGACCTAATTTTAGTATTTTATTTAAATACATTGAAAAATTATTTACTAGCCTTATAATTAATAGAATTCAATTAAATTACCTTGACATGCATAAATTCAAGCTCTAGTTGTGTTTATTTAGCTCAATTTAATAATACAATAATGAATAGTTGGATAATTGCCATTGTCTAGCAAATCATATTATTTTAATTGAATTCTAGCTATTATACGATCATTCAATATATTTCGATATTTTTTAAAATATAAATTTAATATTTTAAAATTATATTTTTAAAAAATTAATAATTGAGAATAATCTCATAGTATAATGTTAATAAATTAATAATTATATTTTAATTGGGAGTAAAATGATAATACTTTTGTATTTTTGTGATCTAAATTGAGTTTTTAAGAAAGTTAGAATCAATATATAATGACCTCAAGCGCCTGTATGCAATTTATTCAAAAAAAAAATTTAATATTTATCAAAAATAAAAAATAAAAAAAATATGATAATATTTAAAATTTTTTGTCACGTACAATAATGTTCCCCAAAATAATACTATGCCTTGTAGCGCCGTCGACCTCGGCCCAAACCACCTCTTTTCCTCCAGCTCTTTCCTCCATCTGGAAAGGCTGGAATGTCGACCGCGGGAATGTGCACCACCAACGGGAAACGCGCTCCCCAGCTTGGATGGGAAAATTTCTCTAAAATGGAAAAAAACCCCTTCGTCTTTGGCCGGCCTCTTCCCTTTGCTTCGTCAACGGCTCTACCCCTTGCTCTCAAGCTACAAATCCTTTTCTTCCTCGTTCATGAACTTCAATTCTTGACCTTTCTTCTGTTTCCGCGATATTTCTGTCACGTTCATCATCTTCGCCATGGTTGGCCACAGCGCATGGTTTGGAGACTAATCTCTCTGCATTGGCGAGGAGGTTGAAGGATTTGGATCCGGGGCTATGCCATGGCAAGGAAGAAGGCATGGTATGGTAAGTGTTTATTCTGTTGCCCAAATGAAACATTACTAGGCCCTAGGGTACTTATGTGAGTCCAATTCTCTTTATTACGTGCAAATTTTAGTTATTTTCTCTACTTTCCTCTTTGTATACCCTGAATTAGAGGGGTCATTCCCAACATAATCAAGAATTAGGGATGAATGCATGACAAGTGCCTTTGAATAGTGGGGTTTATGGGAAGGTTGTCAATCTTGTTGGTTTGCATTGTTCAATATGACATTATTAACAAAAAGAATTTTCAATAGGTTAACAAAATAGCTATATATGATATACAACAAAACAACAAGAAGAAGCCTTAATTGCAAAGTGGTTTGGATAAGCTACATGGGTTACTTCTAATCTTAAACTAGCTCTATTTCGTACATGATTTCATTTTATTTTGACCAGCATTTCTGTATTCTGGTAAGCGGTGCTAATGATATTTCTGATATTTTGCTTTGTGCACACATCATAACATTGCAGGGAAGCATTTGAGTTATTGAGTTTTGATTAAAGAGCAAAAGGTTCGGTTCAGAGCTATTTGATACAGTGACAAGGGGAGAGGATGGAGATGTATTCATCGGTTGGGCATCAAAGTTTTCGAAGGAAAAAGATGACCAAGCAGTTGACTGGGAAGAGGGAGGATACTCCCCTACATTCCGCTGCAAGGGCTGGAAATGTAGCTGCAGTGAAGGAGCTGGTTTCAGGGAAAAACGGCGTGGAATTAGACATTTTATTATCAAAGCGGAACCAGGCTGGAGAGACTGCTTTGTATGTTGCTGCTGAGTATGGATATGTTGACTTGGTGACTGAAATGATTGAGCATTACGATGCTACTAGTGCAGCGATAAAGGCGAAAAATGGTTATGATGCTTTGCACATTGCAGCAAGACAAGGGGATGTAGGTATGTGCTCTTTCTATTTTGGAAAATCAGTTTTAACTGCCACTTTTCTTACAAACTGTCCATGCTTTTACTTGAATTCAAGTTTCATGAGCATTGCTTTTTTAAAGACATCCTTTAACTTCTGGCACACATGTACTTGTTAGTCAGTTTGATATTAGATTTGATGTGATCTGAGTAATGTCTTACGTCTCAAAACCATAAAGAATATATCTTTAAACTTTTACATTCTCTAAGAAGAATTTATTTTGTTATAAAACATTGATATCCTATTTCAATCAATGAAGTGGTAATGTCGATTAGATGTTGTGAAGGAGCTTTTGAAGGCGCTTCCAGAGCTCTCCATGACTGTTGATTTATCAAACACAACGGCACTGCATACTGCCGCGATGCAAGGACATATTGAGGTGGTAAATCATCTCCTAGAAGTCGACAGCAGTTTGGTTCTTATTGCACGGAGTAACGGTAAAACTGCCCTGCATTCTGCTTCCAGGAGTGGACATTTGGAGGTGGTGAAAGCTATCTTAGCTAAGGAGCCAGGAATAGCGGTTAGAATTGATAAGAAAGGCCAGACCACACTTCACATGGCTGTAAAGGGAACAAGCATTGAGATCGTTGACGAGCTTCTCAGAGGCGAGCCTGCTTTGGTCAACCTGACGGACAATAAAGGGAATGCTGCACTGCATATAGCATCTAGGAAGGGTCGTGCTCAGGTTAGGTTTTTCCTTATAATTTTCTTAATTCATGGTTGTCTTATCGATTTTTTGGACATTTACGTGCATACACTATTAAAAGACTTATTATGCATCAAACACCTATACATATATACGCTACTACAAAACTGAAAGTTTAGGACCACCACAAAACTGAACTTTTCTCACCCTCTATCTGAGCTACTATTAACTTTCTCGCCCTCTATCTCAGTAGCACGATAACTTTACATGTTTTAAAGTTAAAACAAATGTTACTCCTAAGAGGCTTGATTCCCTATTTGATGTGTACTTTCAGTAGAACGATAGCAGTGCCCCTCTAATTGATATCAGTATTGACCATGAGTTGTGTCGTGTTGCTTTGAGGATGTAGTAGGATCGTAAGAGGGTGGGTGGAGGAGGAATTTAATTTTCATATTTCCCTGAAAAAATCAACCCTTCAATAGTTTATTTGAAGAATTAGTCAATGGAAGGTATCCATGGTTTTAGTTTATAGAATTGATTGTCATGTTTTCGGCGTAACCATGAAATTATTGGTTTTAATATGGAAATATATATGTTCTTTGTGTCATGCATATCAATGTCACTTGATATTCCTATACCAATACTTGCACATTGACATGATATAATTACAGAATGGAAATGATGCCAAAGTTTGTAGCTAATTCCCTGGAATTAACAATCTTCTTTAATGCATTCTTTAGTAAAGTACTTACTCAGAGCTGAAGTGCTTAGAAGCTGTTCCTTTTGATTTAGTTGCTATATTCATTGTTTTGATCTAATAATTTAGAAAATTCATATTCTAATTTTAATAAATGAAATACTTGCAAAAATTTAGCATGGGTAGTCCAGTCTTAGTGAAATTACAGAAAGGCAAAATACAAAATAGACAACATTTTTTTGAGAGAAAAAATGAACTTAATGAAGTTACACTGAAAATTTACAGAAATATTTCAGCTTTTTCTATGCAGTTGTGCTGATGCAAAGCAGAAAAGTTCGAGTATTACGGCAGATAATCTTTTGCTGCACCATCCTTCAGCACATTTGTGACTAAGTTTATCGGCTTTTCGTTATCTTTAGAACAAGTGCAACTCTTTACTGTAATGCTCAATCCTGGTGTTCAATATATATCGGTAGTTCCTTTGTTGCAAGAAAAACGTTGATTTCCAAGAACAGTTGAGCTCTTTCTACGTCGTTTGCACACTCTTTAAACGGTCTTTCTGTGACATTCCTGCATTTTGGCCCTGTGATATCAACTTCATTACAGTATAGTGACGTCTAAGCTCTTTGTGCAGATCGTAAAGCGACTACTAGAGATGAAGGATATCGACATCAAAACCATAAACAAATCAGGGGAGACTGCACTTGACACTGCTGAAAAGATGGGAAATGCCGATGTTGCGGCTATTCTTCTCGAGCATGGAGTTCAGAGTGCGAGGACGATCAGGCACGCGAATCCTGCACGTGAACTGAAGCAAACAGTGAGCGACATAAAGCATGAGGTCCACTACCAGTTAGAGCACACCCGCCAGACCAGGAAGCATGTTCAAGGAATTGTGAAAAAGCTAAATAAGCTTCACACTGAGGGACTCAACAATGCAATCAACTCCAACACAGTTGTTGCAGTCCTCATAGCCACTGTTGCCTTTGCAGCCATCTTCAGTGTTCCCGGCCAATATGTAGAAGACGAAGATCTCGCTCCTGGGCTTTCTCTTGGTGAGGCCAACATTGCCCACCATACTGCATTCATGATCTTCTTCGTTTTCGACTCAGTGGCGCTTTTCATATCACTTGCTGTAGTAGTGGTTCAAACTTCAGTTGTGGTGATTGAAAGCACGGCAAAGAAGAAGATGACTGCCATCATAAATAAGCTCATGTGGTTAGCTTGTGTGCTCATAAGTATATCATTTTTGGCACTTTGTTTTGTTGTGGTGGGGAAGCATGAGAAGTGGCTGGCCATTGGAGTGACAATCATGGGTGCTATAGTGCTAGCAACAACTTTGGGAATCATGTCTTATTGGGTCATAGCTCATCGTATCGAAAGAAAGAAGCTTAGGAACATCAGGCGGTCTTCGCTTAGTCGGTCGAGGTCTTGGTCCGCTTTCTCTGGCGTTTCGGATGCGGATGAATTCAAGAAGATGTATGCCATATGAAGATTTTTTTGGCAATCATCTTCTCCTTTTGTTTCCACACTTTACAAATGCATATGCTAATTCTCAATGAGGATGATGGTTTTTGTTTAGATGGTTTTTGTTTAAATGGTTTTATTTTATGATTGGATGATCCCATCTTTTATTTGCTTAAAATTTAATTTCTCTATCATTTCTTGATGAAATGGTCCGGCGGATGTCCTGATCTCAATTTACTTAAGAAACCGTTTAGTTCGTTATTATTTTAATATTTTAATATTATATCATATAATTTAAATATGATGACATCGAGATATTAACTTTTAATTAATAATTTTATAATTTTATAAAAAATTATTTATATATATTATTTAATTAAATAATTATTTTTTTTAAATAATATAATATAATATAAAAATCACATTAAATTAAATGCCTTTTAATATATATTTTACATTTTTAAATAGTAATTTAATGTTTAAAGTTTATAAAACTTATTAAATAGGACTAATGTCAAAAAAATTTTGAACATGGAAGAATCGTGGAGTTGAAATCGAGGTATGTCACTAGAAAAGTTATACTGCTATGCATCCAAGTTTTCCTTTTTTTTTTTTTGATTTTATGTTTTTCTCATTTTGAGATTAAGAAAAAATATTTTATTTCATTTACCCAAATAGGGGTGTGCAAACTATGATTTAAACCAAAAAATTGATCCGAACCATTTAAATTTAGTGGTTTGATTTGGTTTAGAATCTAACGGTTTGGTGATGGTTTGATATTTTGAGTATTTCGGCTAATTGTTTGGGTTCGGTTTCACATGTTTGGAAACCAAACCGACCGAATTAACTGATTATTAAATAACCCATATAAAAATATGATTTTAGGGTTAGGTCGGTTCAGTTGTATTATAGTAATTTTTACAGTATTAATTTTGAATTATTGAAGTGATTGTACATGTATATTTATAAATTTTCAAAGTATATTTTTATGATAATTATTTAGTGTATTTTTTTTCAGTTGTGATAATTAAGATGAATTCTTATAAGGAAGACTGTCTGAAAACTTGAAAAAATATTTATTATTTTTGATAAACAAATGAAATTTTTGTTATGTAATTTTGATTATATTGTAATATTGATGTAATAATGTGTTGCAATTGCTTCTGAATTCTTCTACTTTTTTGTTAGTTTATTTTGGTGATGCGATTAAGTTATTAAATTAAATTACTTATTGTGCTAAATTACTATTATATTAATACTATTATATAAATATTAATATAATAATATTTAATATCATTATAAGAAGATTAAAAAAAATTTTGAGATAAAAAAATAAGATTTTAACCCAACCAAATCGATATTTATTTGGTTGGTTTGGTTTGATTTTATTAAATTTAAAACCGAACTCAATTTTTTTTTTTTAATTTGGTCACCAAACTAACAAATTAAACCGAATGCACGGGCCTATACCCAGATGGCTGCCAAAGTGTCAAAATGAAATTACATAGATAAAATATTGTGTTCACAATTCATTATTTTAAATTTATGTTAAATATATTTTTATACATAGTATTTCATATTTTTTATTTATTTTAATTAATTTTTATATTCTTTTTTATTCCATTAATATTTATATTCACATGAATATAAAAATATAAGATACATATTACATAAAAAAATATATATTTTTTTTAAATTCACCATATGTAAATAATAATATATGATATTTGGGCTATTATCTTACCATTCGGTCATATTTTTTGATCTAAAGTTTAACAAAATTGTATCTTTTATTATTATTATTATTATTATTATTATTATTATTATTATTATTTCTATTATTATTATTTCAAATACATAAAGGATTATATTATTATATAAAAAATAAAAAATATGATAATAATAGTCGATGAATAAGATGGCTATTACAATTAGATCAATATTATTATGAAATTTCTTTTAACCCTGAATTTACTAATGTCTGATTTTTTTTCTAGAGAAAATATATAGCATATTTTCTTTATAATTACAGGAATAATGGCCAATACGTGGAAAAGCAAATTGCTAGTTCATAATATGATAAATGGTCTCTGAAAAATAATAGGAGGGTTGCAGCATAACTCTTGATCGATATACTTCATGAGATAATATCACACATACATAATATAGAGTTTTTTTTTTATGATATAACTCAAAAGCTTCAAAAGGAAGAAAATTTTTTCAAAAATCTTCTTCAAAGCTGTGAAAAATATAAACCAAAAGAATACAGTCATATTTATCCTATATTGAAAATTATATATAAGTTTAAAAAAATAAACTCTCCTCATATGAAAAGAGCTAAGAGAAAAGACTGCTTCAATAAGGTTATGACAATACTTCTCAAGGATCTTCAAACAAGAATCCTTGATGATATACATAAAGATAAAGCTCTCTTTTATTTATCTAAAGAACCATTAATCACACTCATTTCCAAACATTATAAACTTTAATAATATTATTTTATAAAATAATATAATTTTAATATTAAAAATTTATTTTATTTTGCAAACAATATAGTTTTAAAATAATTATTAGTGTCAAACAGAGGGCACTGCCGCACTATGTGGATCAGTGGGCCAACCTCTTCCGGCCCTGCAAAGTGCAAACGAGGCCTACCCTTTCAAAATAAAATTGTCAACTCATTATATTTATAAATATATATATTTTAAAATTTTTTATTTATATTTAAAATATTTATAAATAAAAATTTTAATTTGTTATTATGATATGATAATTTAGGTGAAAAATAATTTTAATATATAAAAACACGCAGAGATATATTATATATATATAACTTTAAAATTTTTTGAATACATGCTCTCCATGTATAACTTATGCTAACAGATTTGGTCTGTTGTAACTCCATTAAATTTAAAGTAAATAATTATTTTATTATTTAAATTTTCACCTCACTTAAAAATAATAAATTTATTTTAGTTATTTTTTTCTTAAAAAAATCTTAAATTTAGAGGAATAAATTGAGCTACAATAAAAGTATTATAGAAATTGTGAGAATTAGATAATATTTTTATATATAGAAAAAATTTTAAACGATCATATTTAGTTAATATTGACATAAAATGTTAACAAATATCACGCTAATCAGTGGAAATTAAATTGAGTGCTCCAATGTACTCATATAAATTATATTTGAAGGACTTATTTGACAAATTTTTTAAAATTATAATTATTTTGTATCCTCTCACGGTCTCACCGATCTCAATGCCCAAATCCAATTTACATATATATATATATATATATATATGTAGAATTATAAATTATAATTTAATATATATGAAATATGTAATAAGTATGTTACTTTAAAAATATAAATTTGTAATTATATTTAAAATTAAAATAATTTACTTCTTGAATAGGATTTGATTCTAAATAAAAAAAAATCTAATTTCAAGTTACATTTGAGTTGCTTAAAGTCTTGTTTGGTGCGAGGATCAAAATAGTACTAGTTTAAAAAATAATAATAATAATAATAATAAATAAAATTTTTGAATCATTATACATAAATTCTAATATAAAAAAATATTATTTTACTTCACATATTTAATAATTTTTAATAAAAATATTAACTTTATTTCACATCCTGATTAAAATACTCGATTTAAAAATTTTGATATAAAATGTAAAATAAAATTGATATTTTTATTAAAATTTATTAAGTATGTGAAATAAAATAATATTATTTTATATTAAAATTTATATAAAATTATTAAAAAAATTTTATTTATTATTATTATTATTTTTTAAATTAGTAGTATTTTGTTTCTAATTTTAGTCTTGCGCTAAACAGGATTTATAGTTTGACTGAGAGCACGCTCTGCATACAAATATTAGGAAATTTAATTATTTCAATAAAATGAAGAAACAATCCTAAAATCATATTTCATGACCAAAATGATAAAAAAGTTTTTGATAGAAAAATGAAAAAAAAAATGATGCGCGGAAAAAATGAAAAAAAAGTTAATAGCAAAAAATGAGAAGTTTTGTACGCCTGCTCCGTCTGCATGGTGCTTCGCATTTGCCTCCGGAAGGACCGAGACTAATAATTTCTCCATACCGAGGGCTTCATCGAAGCCCCGCGTACAGTTTTCAACGAGAACGGAGCCACCCTTGATCCGCCAGATCGGCGGCGTACGGCGCCATGGACGCCGAGCTGTTAGAACTCCAACGCCAGTTTGAGTCTGCCCAGCAGGCGAAGACGAGCGTCCGCCTCTCGGAACGTAACGTCGTCGAGTTGGTACGAAAACTCCAGGAACTTGGTTACATCGATTTCGACCTCCTCCACACCGTAACTGGCAAAGAATACATCACAACCGTACGCCTTTTTCTCCCTCCGCCTACTACGGTTTGTTCCTCTTCCCTGCTTCTCGCCCCCTCACCAATTACCTGTCTCGATGTTCTTTCCAGGAGCAGTTGCGACTTGAAATGGTGGAGGAGATCGAGAAGTCCAGCCGCGTATCCCTGATCGATCTTTCGGACGTCATTGGTGTCGATCTTTTCCATATCGAGAGGCATGGCCGGCAGATTGTGGCAAGTGATCCGAGGCTGATGCTTATTAATGGGGAGATCATTTCGGAATCGTATTGGGATGGCGTTTCAGAGGAAATCAATGAGAAACTACAGGAATGTGGCCAAATTTCCCTTGCCGAGCTTGCAGCCCAGCTACATGTTGGCTCGGAGCTCTTGGTGTCTGTTTTGGATTGCCGCCTCGGAACTACAGTAAGCTTGACATTCTGTTGGTTCTATTTATGATTTGCGAATATTTTGAGATGCAAGGGCGGATTCCAATCAATGGGAGTAAATGAAGAATTCATGATAAGAGTCGTCAGCAAGTGCGACAATTTGTCTTTTTAGCCGTATATGGCATGAAAATCATAGATTATTTTGTTTAAGTCACTTTGCTAAGTCATGAAATATTCCAAGGCCTTTTGCTTAGGTTTAAGTTGTTCTCGAAGGGTTATGTGTGTCATTACTTCTATATCTGTTATTTTTTTGGATGGTGGGGGATGGTTATATATGTTTAACTTGTAGTTAAAATGTCACTGGATAACTACATTTAGTCATCTATATGGCCTGTCTCTTATATCAACATGTATTGGGGGGAGTCATACTTTGGAGAACCTAGTTGAGATTAAAACACAAGTGTGGACAACTTTTTACTCAAAAGCCTAGGCCAATAGGTAAGGGACAACACCTCTATATTAATACTTCAACTTGGTAATTATCCGAAGTAGGACGACTTTTATGTGCATCCCAATAATTCTCCCATTCACATGAGAATCCTTGAATCCTATTCCCCTTTCAATGGCCCATTCTTAACCCTACCAAGTGTATGCAATCAAGGCCCCACTCAACTACTCGTGCACATAGTCAGAGTCTTTCGCTTTTAGTATTTTTCCACCAAGAGTCTTACTCCTAGCCATTGAATTACTTGCTCTTGGAATTTCATGTCAACCATGTTGGAAGGTACCAACGATTTATGGGTGCATATGACTCGAACTACTTGATTCCAACAGAATCATCGGCTTTGACATCATTTTTTGTGGGAAGTCATACCTTGTGGAACTAAGTTGAGGCTACTGCATAAGTGTTAAGACATCTTTTTATCCAAAAGCTTAGCACAATGGGTAAGGACAAATTTCTATATTAACACCTTAACTTGTTGATTATCTAATGTAGGACATAAGACCATTTCAGAAGAGGGGAAATTTAGCTGACATAAAAATATTGAAGTGGATTATATGAACAAGCAATGTGCTAAAGAACAGCTTTGCTATCATTTTTGGGCCTCCAAGAAGAGTTTTATTCACCCTTTCATTTGAATTTTGAATATGTCATTAAAGTGCATTGATTATGAATATTTTGTTGTTGCTTTTAAGATTTTGTAATTTTTAAAATGGCAACTAATTGCTAGCCATGTACGGTTTTCATCACATACAAAGCTTGATGAAGATTTATCAAGGCGTACAACAAAATTGAAACAGAGTATAAGGCTGATTCAGTAATTTAAGAATCATACGATTGGCATAATGAGATAGTTTCCAGTTCTCAGAGTTTTACCTTTATTCTATTGTTTATTAAATTTAAGTTTTAAAATTTAGAAGTTAGTCAATTTTGGAGATCATGGTGGAGCAGAACTTCATGATGTTAATTTTTTTATTCATCAATCAAATTTATATTCGGTTACAGTGTCAATGCTTACGTGATTACTTTGTTGTTAAGTTGTTCATTGATTGAAGCAAACTGAAAACACCAAGCTGAATGTTTGTTGTATTCTTTGGAGCTTTTTTTTGCCAAGTATAATATAAAACAACTGCTTTTAAATAGTTTTAGCTGATATTTGTCAGCTTTACAGTAAACCATTTTCTGTTTTAGATGTAGTTATCTTACTGTTCCTTGTGCTAGAGAATGCACTATTCGTTCTTGTTGGTTTGTCTAAATAGTTGTCTTCTTACCTTTTGAAGAAAATAGTTGGATTGATTAATTTAAGTTTCTTCCACTGGAGCATTGGAAACTTCCTTAGAACTCAAAGTTATTTAGTTTTTTACTTTACCTACTTAACCACAATGTACGTATATGTGATGATTTCCTTTATTTTTTTCTTAAAAAAAAGTTTTTTTGTGAAACTAAAAAAAAGGTTTTGGACATTTTAAACTGCCTGAATTTATGTAGGGTGTAAGAATATTGGAGCAACTGCTTTTAAATAGTTCTAGCTGATATTTGTCAACTATAAGCTAAGTCAGTTTTCATTTTGTAGGCAGCATACTGTTCCTTGAGATAGAGAAATGTGCTATTTTTTTCTTATTTATTTGTCAATAGTTTTCTTCTTATCTTTTGAAGAAAATACTTGGCTTTGATTGTTATTGACTTAAGTTTCTTCCACTGAAGCAGTTGAAACTTGCTTAGAACTTGGTTTTTCGAATTATTTGTATACTTTACCTTCTTATCTGCAATGCACGCATTGGAAACAGGATCGGCGATGTATAATGTCTGAAATTTTCTGAAAGGTGTAAGAATATTTTTAGGTCTCTAATGAAACTTGATATTTTCTTTGATCTTGCTTTGATTTTGTTGTTAATTCTAGTGATGCAAATATTTAACTATTTGACCAAATAACAATATTGAATATCAATAATTCTGATTATACATTAGCTTTGATTTTGAACATGAAGAACCCTTTAGAAAACTGTTTATGCATTACTGGTGTGCATAGAGGGAAGAGCAAAAGAGTATTGGGTAATGTAGAGAGCCTCATCTTTATCTTGTTTCTTTTGTTTGTTCATGATTCCATTTGAAAAATCTCAACTATTTTTGGCTTTTACTTTGTAGTTTATTGCCAAGCAGAATATATTTTGTTGACAGAGAAGATCTCTTAAGCTTACTAAAACACTCTTTTTATTATAATATATATTAAACATGTAAGAATATTTTTTAATCTCAGTACAAAGTTCTGTTTTTTTAGTAGTTAGTACAAAGTTCTTGTATACTGTGAATTGAGACATCTTATTTCTAGTATTTGTTCCCTAAGGTTTGAATTGCATTTGAACAGATACAAGGGCAATTGGAAACTGGGCAGTTGTACACTCCTGCTTATGTTTCACGAATTAATGCGATGGTTCGTGGTGCTACAAGGGGGATCACTGTTCCAACAAATACATCGACCGTTTGGAACTGTGTGCAGCAGTTGTTGTTGGATGTTAGTATAGCAAATGGTGTATCAACTGAAACTGCTCTTTTTCATTCCATATTTAATGGCCTTGTGAAAGAGAGGGAAATCCTTGGTTCTCTTCGTGCAGGAGTCCAATGGACACCAGCTGTAAGACCTGCTTTATTTTGTCAATCAATTACTTCTCTCTTTGTTTTCTGAGTTATTCTATAATTTGAATTGCGTCATCTATTCCAGGTTTTTGCACATGCTCAAAGGGAAAGTGTGGACTCTTTCTTTTCACAGGTTTGGTGCATCAATTTGGTCATTTTTTTCTGGTTCATATATGATGTTAGGACTACATGGTATTATGGTTTGTAGGCATAGTTTTGTAAATTTTTTTTGAGCAAAATTGAAGGATACAATTTTGTTAATAAGATTCTAATTTTAGTTTGGCTATAAGTTGCAAAGTATACGTTTGAAAAATCTTATCACACTAGTGATATAAAATGTGATCACTTTTTGTCCTCCTTTGGTTCAAGCCTCAGAAGAGGCTAAATATTATTTTATTAATATTTTAAATTTAACATAAATTTTAATAACTTTATTTCATATCCAACGCAAATTTCAATATTAAAAATTAACATATTTTATATCTAACACAAATTTCAAGAATTAAATCAACTTTATTTCACATTTTTCACCGCACTCAATATTAAAATAAATTTTTTTTACATCAAACTTATAAAATAAAATATTTTCTCTCTCTTACAAAAAAACAACCCTGCAACCAAACGAGGCTTTTATCAAGTGATGTAATTTATATTATTGTTAATATCTGCTCTGTTTCATGTAAAAAATATTGTGATGAAGCAATTTGATGATTATGGTTGTTACCTTTTAAGCAAGTTGATTTAGCTTAGATAGTTATCATTGAAGCCTTTTTTTTTCTAGAATATGATCAAAAGTATTAGAGCGTGCTTTTCTTAATTAAGAAAAAATTTGCTATGTTATTGTCATGCGTGAATTTATTTTTCGTTTGCCTGGTATTAGAAAAGACTGCATCAGTCTAATTAGGTTCACATGTACCTCATTATATATTAGGAAACTAGTACATTTTAACACCTTTGAAGCTTTGTTGTTTTATATGCCAAACAAATCATTGTCGCTTTTTGAATCTTTGGTTATACTTAATATCATAATTTAAATATGATTGTTGCTTGCCAGATAGTAACTATTATTGTACACCTTGGCTTTGGAATTGACTTTGCTGAAGGACATGAACATCGCATGGCATAAAATAGTTGGTTAGTGATAGCGTCTGAGAGTGTGCTGAAGTTCTTTTTGTTGGTGGTTTAATTGTTTGATGTTTCCGCAAATATTGTACTTTGTTAAGGTACTATAATTCACATACCAATGATTTTTTTGGTTACAGAACTCTTACATTGGCTATGATGTCCTTCGCAAGCTTGCAATTTCTCAGCCTAAACAATACTTGCAGGTAATTGTTTCGTATGAAGCTTTTATTTTTTTAACTAATTTACTAAACAAAAAGGCTCTTTGGTTCGCATGTTACCATTTTCAAGTATTTCTTTGGTTCGCATGTTAAATTTTTCTTGCTCCAATGTAGTCCAGATATCCTGAAGGTATTCCTTTGGACAGTCTTTTCATCCACCCATCAATGGTTGAAATGTTAGATGCTGCTATTCAGGATGCTATTGAATATGGTAACTGGTAAAATTCTTATCTGATATTCATAACTATGATCTTACATTATCTTTTACCAAGTTGATTATTTGCTACACAAAAAGACTTCCTACTGTTATGGACGTCTTGACTTTTTTTAATTTATACAAACTGCAGTTATATCTCACAAATAATATCAAAACTTTATATACATTATCTAGGGCTATAAAAGGATGTTGAACTAGATAAGGTGGTAATGGCTAACCTTCTTTGGAATTGGTAAAAATTTAAGGCGGGCATTTATCTGGATTTTTTTATTTATTTTCTATTAGAGGAATAATAAAAAAAAAAATTAACTACTTCTCAAGGATTGTTTTATTACTCTAAAAATATTGTTATTTAACATCCAGTTGGCTAGAAACTTTGATTTTGTTAGATGCTGGGTTTAAAGTCCTGCGAAAGGATAAAACTGGCTGATAGTTTTTCAAAATTTAGCCACCTAGCAACAACATATTTATGTGTGAAATGTCAAAGCTTTAGGTGCTTCTAGTGTTAGATGGACTTTGTCAGGTGTAAGTAGGATCTATTAGGAATTTAGCTATGAAGGGGGTGTGTGGATTGAAGATACTGAAATTCCTGGATTATGGCATGTAGTAAGGAATGAAAATGGGGCCTATGAATAACAAAATATGTATTCTATAGTTTAAATTGCATATTCTGGATACTTTTATGGACAATATGCCTATATAGAGGAGTTGTATGTATCTCAAAAACTCTTCTGTTTGTGTGTTTTTAAACATGTTGGGAATCTAACTATTGTTGACAAGTTTGAGAAAGTTTTGTGAGGTCTGACTTCTGAGTATTAAGTTGAACTTTGTTGAGCTTGTTCCAGAAATAGTGCCTTTCCTATGCAACAATACTTTTAACTGTAAGTCTGGAACCCACAATATTAAGGTTTCTATCTTTTCAATTTATTATCAAAGGACATACCCAAGGAAAGTATATTTTTGTCTTTTGTCTGCTATGTCTCTGCTACACTTATCTGTTGATTAGTTCGAAGGTACGAGAGGTTTTTGGGTTGGCGATCTATTTGCTTTCTTGCAGAAGAGCTTGATTGTGTAAAGGATTTTGGAAAGCTAGAATTAGTTTGCTGACACTTGTGTATAGCTATTCAATTTCCACCATACAAGAAAATACATGTGTTGCCACCACCAATTACTGCAGGTTTAATTTTGCAATAGCTGCTGGAATTGTATAATTTGGAGTTTCTAAAATGATGAAAGTACCCTTTTTACAATATATCTTCTTTATTTATATTTACTTATGATTGTTTTTCAGCCTTTCGGTAGTGTTATTTT
This sequence comes from Apostasia ramifera, assembly GCA_019297695.1. NCBI lineage: Eukaryota > Viridiplantae > Streptophyta > Magnoliopsida > Asparagales > Orchidaceae > Apostasia > Apostasia ramifera. Next base: position 207,902 of record JAEMOT010003819.1, on the reverse strand, counting down.
ATACTGAAATGAATTTGTGACTTTGCACTGCATGCTATTCAACACCCTACAATCATCCAAGTTAGCCCAGTCTGTCTCATGATATTTCTTGATTCTTGGACATTTTATGAATGATAATAATGTCTATAAATGCAAAAGTATTCTTCCTATAGCTACACAATGGCATGCGTTATCACACTTTAACCATATTGACATGATTCTTGGGGACACATATTGGTGGAAATTGACTAAGGGATAGTTAAGGATGTGTTATTAAACATTATTAATATAATATTTTTCTTGGGGTCATCATAGTAATTGCTTATTTGGGTAATAATGTACTGCCATGTACCATATTCTCTTTTGCAGCTATTGAAATATTCGACTTGGCTGGGTTTTTCTTCTTTTTGTACTTTTACAACTGGCTTATTCATGCATCTTCTGGATGTCTGAGTTTGCAAAACTTAAAATCCAATTGATATGTATTTGGTTCAGTCAGGTATATTTTTGCTTGGTTTACAGTTTTTTTTTAAGGTTATTTGGTTCATTGATTTTTGCTCTATTTTTATGTAACTCACCAGATTATCTGCATTCAGGAATTAGGTTTCCGGGTAATTTGGATTTTGGGTCTGGGAGGACTTAATGGTTTTTTAAGCAATTAAATCGATTGAACAATAAGTTCTTTTCATTCTTGTTTCCTTTATCACTTTGTTTTTCTAGTAAAAGTTCTGTGCCAAACTGGCATAACTTCTGTAGACCGGTGTTTTTTTGGATTATAAGCATAAAAATAAAAGGTGTAATAAGTACTTCTATGCTGACTTTTAGTGTACATAACAATAAGATGCTGAAATGGTTATCTCTTGCAGGATTGATAGTCTTTCCCTTCTCCCTGTATATGTTGAAGGCCAGGATGTCTCTAAGATTTTGTCATTTTGTCCGTCAGTTCAGAGGGCAGTCAAGGTTGATACCATTATTTTAAGAACAATGTTATTCATGTCATTCTTCTGACTCTTCCCTGTGGATGCGTTGCAGTCTTCAAATGCAATAATGGTGGGAGAATCGTGTATATTTAGCAGCACATTTATCAAGGTGAGTGATAAAAAATTTCTACTTAAAGAGCACCGTATCTTCTTTTGCTTACTACTCTAACTTGCAGTACTTATTCAATGTTTGTGATCTAAGTCCACTCATTTTGAACTGTCATGCAAGTTTCAGATTGATCGAATTTATATGTTGCATGCAAGTACAATATGTGAGTGCATCAAGTTAAATATGTTCTTTATAGTAACATGTAATATGTTCTTTTTTTTTTGAAACAAACATGTAATATTTTCTTGCTTAGGTATAATGGCAATCGTTTAAGATAATAAAATGACATTTGCGAACCCTTTCCCTGCTAATGTATGGAGACATCACTACAATTTGCTTGATGAAGCATTCTGAATTTCTGCACGTCTATGCAGTGCTTTGATACACATTCCGTACAGTTAATTGTTAGTTGATTTAGAATGAGAATGGTAGTACTGATTAGTCTTTGCTCGAGTTTCTCTACCCCATCCTAGAAGTAGTTACACATGTTCCCATGCATGTTTAACAATTTTGTCTCTTTGGTGAACTTATTCTGTTTGAAATTCTGTATTTAAGTATTTTGTGCAGTCTATTCACCCCAGTTTGCTTCTTAAGTTTTATTGTTTGGATTTAACTTTCTGAAGTCTTTGGTCGTTTGGTAAGTGATGGGGAATCTTTTGTTAAAAGCATAAGATGGAGAATCTCTAGCCTCCTAAGCATGACTGTACTTTGTAAAAGGGAAGAATATAGCACGACAATATTAATTGAAAAGCTTTGATTCTGATTTTGAAGTAATGCAATTTGTCTTTCAGAATTTTATGTTTAATAACGAAAGAATGATGTTCATCTTACCAACCTGTTTCCTCCACTCTATCTAAATATATTAATAGATCTTAAAAAGTTTGAACTTTTGACTAGTCAAGTGTACTTATGTAATTTTGTTGAAAGTTTCTTATGCATTTTTAAATCAGTTTTTTGGTATAATTTCTACGTTTTCATGTTCTTTTGTTTCATTATGTGTGGCGAGGTTTGACTTTCTTTCTTCTTTTTTTTCTTCCCTTTTCTCCTCTTTTTCCTGCCTCTTCTTTTCTGACTTCCTTTAATCTTTAGATTAGCTCTCCTTAAATTTCAATACTCCATTATATCTTCTTGTCATGCATATCAAAAAACTGAAGTTTGAATGTTCTTTTCAAAGTGAGTCTGCTTACTTATTTCTGAAGGTGATTATAGACATACTCTTAAGAAAATTACTAGGAAATCTAACAACTTCATTTGTAATCGGGTCTGTCCCTATTCGAATAATCCTTTCATATATTTTATCTGGCTTTGATGGCTGGCCGCTCTGGGTGTGGTCATGTTAATACTGTGAGCTTTTTTTTATTTTATTGCTTGTTTGCCAGGGTTTGTTTGATCTTATCGAAAAGGATATGGATATTTTTAGTTTCATTAGACTTGGTGGTCATCAACCAGAAATGTCTTCATCCAAGGAAGTCAAATTTGAAAACCGGCCTGGTTCAGACTCTGAGAATATGGAGGTCGCTGATGATGGATGCAGCAACAAACATACAAAAAAGAAGAGAGGAAAATCTGCAAGAGCAGGACAACCTGAAAATGATCCTGATATCCACGAAAGTTTTTTGACAAAAGGCAAAAGAAATCAGCGGAAAGCTAAAGATGCTGGTTCAATAGATCAAAAAAGCTCAAGGAAGGTAAAAGAGGCTAGTTTAAATGGTCCATCAGAGAGATGGATTGCTGAGAAGATCTTGACGATAGCACCAGACCTTGGAGAATCTGGAGGTTTGACTTAAAACAGATTTCCACAAAGAATTAATCAGTACATACTCTCATGTACTATGAATTGAACTTTCTCTTTGCATTGTCAATTCAATGGACATAATGGATTTAATTTCTAGGTCCTGCAGATCCAGAGGCAATGGTCAGTAACTTGGCCTCCTACTTGAGGCCAATGTTGTTGGAGTCTTTGGAGAGGACGAGGACAACATTGCTACAAGAAAATGCTAAGAGAAGCCGTCAGTTGCTTGATAGTCTGCAGAAACAACTTGATGTGGTAGACTTCTTATATGTTGAGTTACTATAAAAAGATGCTCTAAAATTTCATTAAAATCTTAGTGGTGCCTTTGTTCTCTTTATACCATTGCAATATGCACTTTTTCTGCATGAATATTTTCCATTCAGATATTTTATTTCTATAATGTATTTAATCACTTTATGTTGACAATGACGTTCTGATTTCTTGTGTTATAGACTTTCTTGGATTTACAACTCTATGAGAAAGCACTGGATCTTTTCGAAAATGATCCTTCTATATGTGTAAGATTGGGAAACAGAAATTACATGTGCTACTCAACAACATACATGAATGAAAGAGAATGTTTATGCCTATGCAGGTAATCCTGCACAAGCATCTGCTCAAAACACTGGCTGCACCAATTGTTGACAAGATTATTCAAACTTTGGTAAACATTGTCCATCTTAATGAGCCCTTACCGCTTTAATTTACTTATTTTTCATCTATGGTTACTAATAATAGGGGTATTATTTGTAAGAAGTGAAATATAAATGTTCAACAATATTATGATGTGTTCCAGTGTAATCATATTTACAACTAATGTCAAAAAGGAGTGTTTGATCTTGGGAATAATTTATGTGACCCTTATAATTATTTGGAAGTTCGCTGAGTACATAAACTAGTGTGTGAATAACTTAATGCAGCCATTAGTTCTTTCCTTTCAGGAATAAAGTTTGTATAGGAATTCGTTCAACAAATTGGCTTTTGGCATCTGAGGTCTGGTTTGGCATGAAGCTTTTTTGGCTTTTCTTCAAAACAAATGTATAATAGAAAATAAAGTTAGAGGTAGTTTTATTAAAAATATTGTAGGATGAGAAATAAAATTGATTGGTATATTGAAAATTACTCAAGATATGAAATAATGTGATGTTTTAATGTTGGAACTTGTATATAATGAGATTTAAAATTATATATATAATTATCAAAAAAAAATTGGTTATGGCTTTATGAAATTTTTCTATTATATAATACACTAGATGTATTCTTTCACTTTACTCATTTTACTTAGATCCTGTTAATAATATCACAATGTATTTCACCATTATTCGGTATGATTGATTCAATATATCTAAATTGCCCGCTCTTCCTGGTAATTTGAGCATCAATTGTTGTCTCCTTACTACAAATGCTTCTATCTTGACTAAATCTAGACTTCATATTTCAATAATGGAATCTAAAGAATGAAAATAAAAATATTTTTTAAGAGGAGGCTTCTAGAACTTAGGTTGTGGAATATTAAAGGGAAAATTCATTTTATATAACTGATAGTTGCTAACGACATCTGCAAGATAGCGAAGAATGTACTTGGAGAATCTAAATAAAAGATTTCAAATAATAAAGATGCCTGGTGGTAAAAAAAGATATATAGAAAAAGAAGATATATAGAAAAAGATTAAAGAGATGAAGATTTACTGCAATGACTTATTTAACAAAATATATTATGGCCCAACGAGAATTCAAGAAATTAGTCTGTAATGTAAAAATATGATTTTTGTGGATTTATATTAGAAGTTAAGAATTAAGGAAGGAGAAAGACACTATATAAATTTGTCAAGCTAAAAGATAAGAAAATTATTGACACAAGTAAATGCATTAAGAATGATGATCAAAAAATATTTTCAAGAATTTTTTTTTTATATAGATGAATGAGTTATTTGCTCATTTAGTTTGTTATGTGATTGAAAATTTTCACTTATACTTAAAGATAAATTTATAGGACAATGATTAGATAATAATATAATTTAGTGTTGAATATTAGCCTATAAAGTAGAAATGTACAAATAAAATGTCACAGAGATTATGCTAAGGTGGCGAGTGGCTATACATAAAAGGACATTATGAGAAATGAGTATATTCGTGAGAATATTGAAGTAACTTCAATTGAGGATAAGCTTAGAGAGAGTCGACTTAAATAGTTTGACATATAAATCGTAAGACGATAAAAGCTTCGGTAAGAAGAATTAGGGTTATCAAATTTTGTCTATATAAAAGGAGAAAGAGGAAAACTAAAAAAGAGATGACATATATCTATATAAAATAATCTTATATATTCGAGATAAATGAGAGTTTATTTAATAAAGTGCAATGAAAATAAAGTCATGTAGCTGACCCTATTTAGTGGGATAAAGACTTGGTTGTTATTGTTATCATCATTTGAAGTGTTTATAATCCTTTTAATTAGATAATAATTTTAAGGGTAAATTATACTCGATTCCCTGAGTTTAATGCTTAATAACGCGTAGGTCTATATTTTCAAAATTGTAACATAAGGGTCCTTGAGTTTTAATATAATTATCAAATAGGTTATTTTCTTATTTTTTATTATTAAAATTTTTTACAATTATCATTATATCCCTCTCTTCTTTCTCTCACCCTTGCTCGCTTTGGCGGCATTGGAAGCGATGGAACGGGGACCGACAGAGCACTACGCGACGCCTGCCACTGGCCTCTCGTGGTGTTCGCTTGAGGCTGCGTAAATGTCGACATTGCGCGCTTTGTAGCTGTGCTGCTCACCCTCACGTTGCGCTTGCATTAGCATGCTTTCCCGCCCTCGCTCCGTTGTCGGCAGTGTCGCCAGAGGTCGAATTATAACTGATGATTCGCGAAGATTTTTTTTTAACTTTTTCCTTTTCATTTGGTTAAGTAGGGGATGAGAAAGAGAGGAGATGAGTATAATAGTAATTGTAAAAGAATTTAATAATAAAAAATTAAAAAAAGATCTATTTAATAATTATATTGAAACTCATGGATCCCGATGTTGTAATTTTGAATACATGGACCTGCGCGTTATTAAGCCTTAAACTCAGGGATCTGTGTGTAATTTGCTCTAATTTTAATATTGTCTGCATGCGAAATAGTTCTTGTTTTGCATTGCTATAATCATTGTACCACATTAAACTCTGATAAAATATATTTCAAATTAATGTTTGTAATGTCTTATTTTATCTGAAAAAATGATTCATTGAAATAATGAGTCACCCATTCCATTAATATGAGGACATCTAAGATTAACTCACTATTATTTCTTTCTCCTTTCTTGTGTTGAGCTTTTCAATTTTTTCCACTCCATTAAGATCCAACTGAAACATGATTTAGTTAAGATGTAAAGTTCTTCCACTTCCTACTTGGAAAAATCACACATGCACTTCTGGTGTGGAAGAAAATAGTTTTTGACATGAAAATTTACTGTTAAACTGTAAGATCCAACTGGGAATAACCCTTCTTTCTATATAATGTTTTCTTTTGTTCTCTATGTTTGAAGCTCTATCGATGTAATATCTTATGATCCAAATGTATAAATATTATTCTCTTTGACTTTTGGGAACTGTGTGACTTGAATGCTACTATTCCGATTCAAGCACGCTTAACTATAAAGTTTCTCATTATTAGCCTCATGACTTTACCTTAAAATGTGTGTATACTATTTAGAATCACGTTATTTATTTATACAGCTTAGGTACTCCTCTTTCTTTTCGATATGAAATAATTCATTTCTATGCCCCTCTACATAGAAGCCTGGAGTCGCTCTTTGTCCTGGTAATTCTGATTTGTTCATATAGACTTCTTCTTGATGATCACTCTTGCCCTTTTCAGTCTCGGGTCGTCATTGGAATATTCAACCAACTAGAACATATTTTCAGATCCACTTTCATCCAATTAAAACATAATGATATAAGTCTATTCGTGGGATATCACAGTTTGATATTAGAGTTGACCTCTTACGATACGATGTAGTTCAAGGACAAACCATGCAGAAGCTAGTGGCCTGCGATGACTTGAGATTGAAACGAGTTGGGAGTAATTGTCGGGGTGATGCCCATATGAGTAAATCACAATCACTCGGACAAAGAGCAGCTCCTGGCAGACTTCTAAGTGGAGGGGCACAAGAATGAATTATTTCACATCGGAAGGTAGGGGAGTTCCTGAGCTGTATAAGTAAATAATATGATTACAAATGATAAAAGCGCATTTTGGGGTGAAATCGTGAGCCTAATAATAGGGAACTCTGTAGATAAGTGTGCTTGAGCCAGAGTAGTACTAAAATGGGTGACTCCTGGGAGTACTCAAGTGACGCAGTTTTCAGAAGCCAAAACAGACAATATCTGTATATTTGGATTATAGGATATTAAAATCGATATACTTGTCTTTGCTCTGTCATGGTGCTTAATTCTTCTAATTACAACATATAAATATTTCTCGATTGTATTGCTTTCATAATTTTTATATAAGACTTCCATTCTTTTTTATTTGAAATATGATTAGTTCATTTTTTATGCTCTGGTTTAATGTCTATGATTGCAATTTTAGTTATTGCCAATTTAGCCATCTCAATTACTCTGATGATCAGCTAAATCGTTTTCATGGTGCTTATCAGAAGTAACAAAATATGGGTAAAATATATCCTTCCAATTTTAGAAATTAATTCATTTAATGATAACTTTATAAGGTAAAGGTGAATTTATGTTTCATTAGCAAACAATGTTCAGTTGTCATTTGAATTTTGTGCTTTTGCACTTTATTTTACTTTTCCTAAGTTTGGCTTATTTATATAATTAGCTTATGCAATACTAGGAATAATTTATTTCTAAGGCCCCGTTTGTTTTAAAGTTAAAAGTTAACTTGATTTAATTTTAACCTGGCATATCACATCACACATAAAATTTAATATTAAAAATTAACTTTATTTCACATCCTGCATATATTACTAAAATAATAACTAACTTATATCACATCCCTCACATATCCCAACATAATAATTAACTTTATTTCACATCATTCACAACTTTCAATAAAAAAATATATCTATATAAGTTTTATTTTAACCTTGTTAAATTTGACTTACAAACAAACAGACCCGTGTTTCAAATTTACCATATCAGTTGTTCATTTATACTGCTCTTTTGTATAATTATGGTATTTTATTATTTGTCTATGTAATTGTGTAATTCATTTAATGATATGATGTCTTACTGTTCAATTAGAGCATTGCTTACTTTTTATTCTCTGTAGGTCATGGATAACAAATTGAAACATGGAATTGAAATAAATGATAGTGAAAATGCGGATGCTGGACAACTAACATCTGGAAGCCGTATTACTTTGGTCAGTGGCTTTCATTTTATGAGTATGGATTACGATTTGTAAATTCAACGCAATTTACTTCCTGAACTGCTTTTACTATATAGGCAAAGAGTTTGCCTGCTTCCCTGTCAGTAAAGGCTCAAGCCGCTGTTGAAGCATTGGAAGGGAAGGTCAGTGGTTGATACAATAATTCCTTGAAGCATTTGTATTACATGAATGCTTAGATTATGAACTTGACCTACAGGCTTAAGTTTGTAGGCTACGAAGCATCAGTACTATAAAACCATAAGGGGCTATTGATCTTTTTTTTTGGAGGGATATGGATATGATGACCCAACAAATATTGAAAATGTTAGATACATAACTATAGTCGACTTGACCTACTTGAATGGGAGATGTAGCTTATTTGGTAGAATGTTCGTTGTTCTTTGCACTGATTATTAATTACTTAAATGATAGATTAGCTTTTTTGACCTTAGATTTTTATTTAAACGTTTTTTTTTATTGAATTTTATTTAAGAGTTTGACAAGTTAACAATTGTAATATAGTAACATTATTTATGAGATTGGTAAAACCCAATCAAATAAATAGAATAGTTTTTTTTATCTTAATAAATAGAATAGTTGATGAAATAGTGTCATTAAAAATGCTGACTTTTTTATTCTATTATATTCCTGTAAGGATAGTTAAATAAATAAATCTACTTTAACTTGTATATATTATTTTTAACTTTCAACTGCCTATCTTGTTTCATCCACACCATATCCTACATGTATTAATGTCTTTATGGCATATTGAAGTAATTGGTTTGTTTTATTATTCTAGTATGCTATGTGACAAATCAATATGTATCAGGGAACATTTGGAAGTATTAATATATGATATGGGTACAACCCTTTAGAAGTATTAGTGCTTCATTTCTTTTAGGTTAGTTGGTTGCTAGTGACTTAACATGTTATAGCCAGAGGTCTCGTGTTCTAGGCTTGGTGACTTCCCATGATCTCTAGGATACGACCAATATTAAATTGATCTATACTATAAAGAAAATATGCTTGGCATGAGAGAGCTTATGAGAATATATGAATTTTCTTAAGCCATAATCTACAATCTTAATATTTTAGGTTAGTTGGTTACTAGAGAATTGAGATTCAATAAACTCTTTATAAATGCAATTCTTCACTAGGTTGTCTTTTTATTACATTTTTGATAAATTTTATAACCTCCTATATGTTTAACATCATGTAGATTGATGTGTTATCCTTTGTTGTTTAGCTAGAAAGAATTATTGTATAATTTTACATCTCTCCGTCAAACTGTCATTAGAATTTTAACTAGTACTGATAGGAGAGTTGGTATTTTCTTTTTGTATATCAGAACAATTTAAGTTAATTTGGTAATAACTATTTTTACACAATGTCATATTATTTTGGGTAAAATTACTGGCAAGACCCTAAGACCATTATTACAAGGTCCAAAAATTGTACATTTGGGTTCTTAGTTTAGATGTTCTAGCACTAAACGTCATTTGGTTGGAGCCTAAAAAAGTTCCATAGTCTCATAAAATTCAAATATTAAAAATTAACATTATATTATATCTCATACAAATCTCAACTATAAAAATAACTTTATTTCACATTATAATATTAAAATAATTTTTCTCTTTTAACCTCAGAAAAATTTAAATCATCCTAAAACATACTCTAACCAATTGTGCTAGGCCCTTCTATCACTTTCATTGTTAATTCATGAAATGACTAAAACACTTATATTTTTAAAACTTTTTTCTTCTTTCAGCAAAACAAGTGGCATGGCTAGATCTCCGCCATCTTTGTTTCTACCACACTTTCGACCACCTTCTTCCTGCATTCGAGCTCTCACTGCCCCTCTTCCGGCTGCCTTCTCTAGCACCATTCTAGTGGTGGATTTTCAACTAGTGATAGATTTATGGAAAGGGAGGAGTGAGGTTTGGGTGATGGCGATATGGATTTGATCCGCAGGGGCTTGTTCTCCTCCAAGATGGAGAAGTAGGTTTGGGTCTAGTCATGCTAGTGGTTGTCTTACTTTGGTCTCAAACTGTGTTCTTTCTTTTATTGCCAAGAGCTTGCTATTCTAGACTCATTCTTTAGTACCTATGTGAAAAGGACAAAAGGACAAATCTATGAGAAAGGCAGCGTAAATTGCAGGAAGAACCAGATGTGAAGGTCTATAGCCGATGAAAATTGAGAAGAGAAATTATTGAAGAGCTAAATGTAACCATATCTGAAAAATATCTACTTATTTGAGCAAGAAAGGAAAGAAACTTATAAAAGAGGAACTAAGAAAGCCATGACAACTTATTTAGCAAACTAATCAAGTAATTCTTGAGCACAAGTGTAGAATGTGATTCTTCCCGTTCGTATAGTGACAACAAATTGGCAACTTAGGGTGAGCGGGGGAGTAAGCGATTTTGAGGGGTTGGCCTTAGTAACAACAAATTGGCTACTTGGGGTGAGAGATGGAAGAGCAATGTTACGAGGGTTGGGGGAGAAGTATTTTATATTTTTTTAGGTTCTCGAGTTCCTTAAAGTTAAAAAGTAACAAAAAATTTTTTAATAAGGACTTAAATTTTTAAACAACCAAAATTTTAAGGACCTAAGTGTTATAATGTTTAAATTATATGGACTCGAAAATCGATTTTTTATTTTTAGACTGTATATAATTAGTGTCAAACCCTTGTGGGACCTATAAATAATTTACCCCTTTTTTGAGATTTTAGAATGTAGCAGCCTCTCCTTTAGTAGTCAAAGGAAATTTCACTAGGCCAAAGATGTGAAAATCAGTTGATTCAAAAAATATATGAGGAATGGGAAAACAGTGCAGAAGAGATATTAAGAGAAAATTCCAGTAGCATATTGGTTGATTTATTACAGAGAATCTTGTTTAGAAATTTTATAAATTCTAAATCTTATTGTAAAAGCTTTAGTTGATTTGTTAAATCTAAACACAATAGTAGATTCTTACTTAAGAAGAAAGATAAAAAGACATCATTTGGGGGAATTTAAAAAGGAACTACTAAAGAAATAGCTTAGACATAAATTTAAAACAAAAACAATATACCCTTAATCTCAAACTAGTTGGGTAAGCTTTTGGATTTCTCCTTTATTCTGCTCTATTTAATGTGCTTAGCGATAAAGTAGAATAAGCTAATTATTGATGCCTTAGTTTGTAGAATGATGATGCTTCATTTACATATTTCTACCTAATTTGGTGGAAGATTCTCTTTGAGTCCAAAATCATAAATCTCATTATTGACGTGGCGTTTAATGGTGAGGTAGTCCACATCTTGGAGTTATGTTTACGTTTTTGACTTTTATTGTGCATGAAGTACTTTGTCTTAATATTTTGAGCACATCTGAAATCAACAACTATTATGAAGCTTATGGGATACGACCAATTAACATATATAGCTTATGAGAAACTTGCATCTATTTTCATACACTGATTGGTTAACTGCTTCATTTGAATTGGAAGGTGGGATCTTGTTGCCTCAGTTCATTCCATTTGTTTTTAAGGAATTAATATAGGACAAGCCTTGTTGCTTTGTCGTACGAAAACCATATTGCTTTGTTCTATATCGTGATGGTGTATGAACATAATATATTGATAGGGATTGTGCTTCCCTTTAAAGTTATAACTTGTTATAGGAGTTTATATGAGCTATTCTATGAATAACTTTTAGCCCATGTTTATTTTAGGATAGTTATATTTATATACTGTCCTATTTACAAATTAAACACCAAATTCACAGTATTTACATCTTACATATCCTAACATGATTGCAAAATATTTTTTGACCCCTTAGCATATTATTTCAACTTTTTTTATCCCTGCGCTTGGGATGTGTTAGGGAATATGGTCTCTATATTTGATGAAGAAGAGAGTGAAATAACTAGAAACATGTTAAAAAAATACTTTCTTTTTCTATAAAATGCTGCTTTTGTTTCTAATCTCTATATTTTATAGTTTTTTTTTTTAAATTTTATGTGACTATAGTCTTTATATTTGCCATTATAGTTTTTATATTGTATTTATTTTTATAGTCTCTTTTTTTCTATAAAATGCCATTTTTATTTCTTTTACGTATTATACAACTTTAAGCAATGCATCTTCATTCTCACTTTAATGCTTACTTCTTTCATCATTGTTCACACAACTATGTGGTAGCGTGTGGACACTTTCATAGCTGCACTAAAAGCTTTGGTGGAGGAAAGGTAATTCGCTTATTTGCTTATAAGTTCCCTTGTGAACTAATATGTTGCGTAACTTCTTTTATTCTATTATTGTAGCGGGCTACTACTGAAAAAGCTTGATAAGAAATTAGAGAGGACACTTTTGCATTCCTATCAGAAGGTATCCTTATTGTTAGGATATAAATTCATCTTATTTTATTGAACCATATTACTATGTCATGATTTTTAGCTGTGTTACCTATATCCTAATATATATAGAAAAAAGAAATTTTTTAATTACTGAAGTTTCAGTAAGAAGAGTTGAGTTATTGGTTCTTACCCATATAAAAGGAAGAAGAGGAAGATCAAAATAAACATAACAAGAAATTATAACGAATGACTATGCATGCTTAGAGTTAAATGAGGAGTTTTTATTTAATATAGTATAGTGAAAATAAAGTATTCATATGGCTGACCCCACTTAGTGGGATAAACGCTTGGTGGTGGTTGTAGTTTTTTTTAGGGCTCGCTTCAGTGCCCCCCTTGCTCTAATGTTTGCAACCTTCCAAAGCCGCTTGTGCTTAAGTGTCTCGTTCTGCTTTCCTTGTATTGTCTCGCTCATTGTTCCGCCCCAACCTCGCTGCATGTAATGCCTCTGTGCACCACAAACCCTTTCCTATGACGCCTCGTGTTGTTTAGTAGGTAGTTGTCTCGTGATTCATACCCTTGTGGTTTCATTGAGCTGCTTGGGAAGAATATTTGTTTTGCTCCTCTTAGCTCCCTCCTATTAATCACCCACTATTTTCCTGCTACCACTTGGCATATGTCTATTTGTCACTTGGGTCATGATGATTGTATGAGTGCAGCCTTATTGAATTCCAAAGAATGATGGCTTTCTCTACTTTATTACCATCTCAAGGGGACAATATGATTGCCTAAGTCTTGTCTTCTCATGCATCACTTGCTGACATAAATGAAGTTTCGTTTTCTGGGTTTTTCGTGATTACTAGATATAGGAATGTTGTAGGGATAATACACTCAAGAGTTTCTTATTATATGTTAGATCATCAACATTTATTTTCTTTCTTAGACTTATCTACTTTTCAATCATTACCTCAGCTGATGACTCTTTCACAAGTTCACAATAGAGTATCCATTTTGATTCGTCCTCCACTTTGTCACTTTGCGTTATTATGTACAGTACACAGTTTTTCGTCAATTTTGTCTTACTCGTTGTCTTACTAAGACTCATAATTGTTATATCTTGGTATATGTTTTTTGCAAATGATATTCTTCTTGTTAATAAGATTAAATATGGGGCTAACGTGAAACTCGAGTTATGGAGGAATACTTTATAGTCTAAAAGTTTTCATCTTAGAAGATTATAAATTGAATATATGGAGTGTATATTTAGTCAAAAAAGAAGTACTTGTATTAGTGATGTAAAAATTGATGTTTACACGTAGACCTAAACTGGAGGGACTTATTTGTTGTTTACCCTTACTTATTTGTTGATGTGTCTATTTAATTTTGCATGATTTATGATTCTTCTTGGTGTATATTCGTGATACTGTAGGACTTAGTGTCACAAGTTTCTTCAGAAACAGATCCCATTGTGCTGTTGCCGAAGGTGGTTGGTTTATTTTATTTGCAGGTTAGCAAGTTGTACATGTTATTTCACGCTTGTCTATCACTAATACAACCATCGCTGTCATAGTCTTTTTTTTATTTTTCTTTTGCATTAAGATCCTCATTTGTTTCTTTGTGCAGGTATATAATAAGTCTCTTCAAGCTCCTGGAAGGGCCATATCTTCAGCAATCTCACGACTCAAAGTAAAGCTTGCTTACGCTTTGTTTCCTCCAAGTTCATGTATAAAAATTAAACGCATTATATATAAAATGGAATTGTGCTTCATTACTTTGAGTCCAATTCTCAAATCCCGTTGACTAGGTTGATGGAGTATAGAATAACAAAATAGGGAACTGAATTAATACAAGATAAGCTTATATCATCTGCAAAATGAAAAAGAAAATAGGAACAAAATCTATAAACCAAATACCAACACCACTAATTTCCTTCTTTAATGACTTTTGAGTGCATATGTGGTCTGGGATAAAGATTATCATATACAGAGCATCTAGAGATGTGAATGCAATTGACAGAAATAAACAAATGTTAAAACTATCAGTGACACGATCAGCCATACTCATTTAACATTGATAATCAACTCACAAATACATATATTTCTCTTTTATATCAAAAGCCAATTATGTGTTGACAGTTATTGAGAAATGAGAACCTGCCATGTTGTTGGTGTAATAATTGAATACAGGGCCTAGGAAAACAAGTGTTAACTGTAATTTCTTGTTCACTTGTTCGAACAACACTTGTGTTTTAAATGTCAACCACGTACTTTAGGTTGTCATGGAAGGATTAAATGCATTTCCTATAGTTACAACAGCGATTGTGTTGAATATAAGAGAAGGTAGATGGATGGTGATAACATTAAAAATATAGCGGAGAGTGTCTTTGACACCCTTGTGACGTGGGATTCACGCACTTGGAAAGAGTACATCTGCAAGATTGATGTCCAACAGTTGCTAGTTCAATAGATTGGTGAATGGATGAAGGGTTGTTGATTTACCAAATCATTCAGCTCTGGCAAAATCATATAGATCAAGTTCATTACAGCTGTTGATTTGTTGCATGATAAAGGAGATCCGGTAGGGTTAGGTTGGGGGAATTTGTGCATTTAGAATTTGGTTGGGAGGGTAAGGAAATAATTTAGACAAACTTAGGCAAAGAGATTCTCATCCAAAGCACATCTCTTCCCTCTGTGGTATATAAACACGAGTCCAAGACTCAAAGCTATTTCTCTCAAACTTTCATTTCATTTATCAAAGATATTTCAAAAAGACAAAATTATACATTAAAATACTTTAACTTTATTGTCTTAAAAAGGCAAACTTTCTACTACAAAAATAAAATATTCAAATCGAACTAAACTAAACTTAAAGCAAACAAAAGATGACTAGTTTTCTTTTTGACCAAGTTGATGCACTTCAATGTTGGTGTTTGCGGTCTCTGAAAAACGTCTTATGGTAGCCATGGTTTCCACACAATTATTTAACTCGAAGTTGCAAAAGATCTAATGTATTGTGATTAGCATAAATACAATTTTAAGTACCAAGAAGGTAGAGGAGCAGCCCATATTGGAACATGTCTTAGGATAGCCATGTTATCCACACAATTATGTAACTTGAAAGTTGCAAAAATATTTATGAAATACTATAATTAGCATAAATATAGTTTTGAATACCAAGGAGGCAGGTGTATGGCGGAGGCAGGAGGGGCAGGGGGGTGGGGAGGCTCAATTTTATTTGAAAAGGATGAAGAAGGTAGAGGAATAGATTGCAATTACGATCTCTAGAAGTTCATTAAGATTGTAAGGGTACCATAATTAACAACAAATGCTCAAAAAAATATGAATTAACAATAGAGAATGTATCAATATCAAAAAAAAAAATTAAAAAAAAAGAGAATGTATCAAAATGATCACCAAAAAGATTTGGGAGAGGTGGTTGTAACTGCTAAATGATGAAGGTCCTCATACACTTCTTTGATTCATGGATCATTGTGATAAATATTAATATAAGGCTTATTCATATTATTTGAGATCAGTCTAAACATGGCTTCCAATTGAAATGTGGTATGCTATTCTAGGATTATGAGTGGATAGAAAAAAAGAATAATGTGATTCTTTCTTCCAAGATTATTTAGAGCTTCTTCTATTTATGGATACTTATTTATGAGGAAACAAGTTCCATTACTAAGTATTTAAATTGGACATTTATGCCTTCTCTATTCTTTTTAATCTTAGAGCTTTCCCTTGTTTGGTTGGGGGCCCCAAAAAGCCTAAACTCTTTCAAAAAATATTTTCAAGAATATTTAAATTTTATTTTATATCATCCATAAATTTAAATATTAAAAATCAACTTCATATCATTTCCTATACAAATCTCAACTTTATTTTACATATTGCATATGCTTTAAAAAGAAATCAATTTTATTTTACATACAACATAATTCTTAAAAGTACAATAATTTTATTTTACATTATAACTTTAAAATAAATTCTCTCAATACCAAAAAAAATGGAATCATCTCCAAAACATTCTCCTACCAAACGAGACCATATGAACTGGTTTAAGGTGGTGCTCGTGTGGGGTCAACAGGTTAAACAAGTAAAGCAATCAATAAAAGATCTCAATAAAATTGACTCTTTCAACATTTTATCGTTCATGCTAAAGTTATTCCTATATTATCGCATGCAGTTTTCCCATCTCCCAAAGTCTTCCTGGTTGTATTCTGAATTATTTTTTAATTTTACAAATTTTGTAGGATAAACTACCTGAGGAAACATTTAATTTCTTGATGGATTATCATAACGCAACAGTTACTCTTTTAGCATTGCAAGCTGCTGCTACTGAAGATGTAGGTATCTTTGGATCATTTGATTTTGAGATGGGCTTCATAGATTTTTTTTTTCTTTTAATGAGCTTTCCTTTTATGTTGTTGTAGATAAAAGCTTTATCATTAAATTTGTTTATATAGTGATTATAGGTTTTGTTGCCTATTCAAGTATTCACGTAACTTGGTCACTATCTTTCAACTTCTCAATTGTATGTTTTTCATTCTGCGTAATTTTGTTACTTGACCTGATTGAGTACTTATTTGGCATAACCACCAAAAAAAATATTTTATAAATATTTTTTAAACCCTTTAGATCTGTAAATAAACCACCTTTTAGAGGATATTGGTATAAATTGTTTTAATCAATCTAAAGAGCAAATTGCCTGAAAACGGACATCTACCAAATACTGTTGTAAGATAATCAATCCTAAGAACAATGGGAATTATGCTATAGGGACATCGAGCAGTCTATTTTACGTAAGGTCCTACTAAACCATTGAAAATATTATTTCTGCACATGCCATCCTCAAAATACTTGGAAGCATTGATAAAGATGTATGTAATTAAGTGAAATCTATGTTTGCTTCTTTTAAATATTAAAATGGCTACCTGATCAGCTTTTTAATTTTCCATTGAAAAGGATAATTTCTTATAACCTGTCCAACTTTTATTGCTAAGGTATACTTAATGCAACTAGGGGCGATTTTGTTGCAGGCTTGATCTTTCTAGATTATATTTGTTCAAGATTACAAGTTCTTTGAAGGATATTATAATTCTTCTTTCTCTGATGAGTAAACAGTTAAATGCTGAAATTACTTCTGATTCCTTAAGACCAAACCTTTTTTTTTTATTTGGGTCCTCATTTTTTGAATCAGTTCATCCCATTCATCATATTGAAGTCTCTTTTCATGCTAGTCATTGTGATTCTAATGTGGGAATTCTATACTCACAGTTGGACAAGCATTTAATTTTCTAAACTTAGGATAACTTGGGGCTTCATATTTGGTGGCACACTAAAGAATTACAAAGGTCATCACCTAAGACTATTTAGCCTTAAGATGGATAATAGACTTTCTTTGTTCTTTGGTTCCTTCTCTTTTCTTGAAAACTGTAAGAGGCTGAACTTTCTCTGGATTGTTGATCTTCATCGTAGGACTTCTACTGGTGATAGCTCTCTGAGATACTCTTACTCTGTGGTTGCTCATCACATTAGTTGTATCTCACTCAATGTTAACTTCCTCTTCCATTCTATAGTCGACAAATATGATAATTAAATATTTCTTTAAGTCAAAAAAAACCCAATACGCCATTATCCTGACTCTGCTACTTTTGCATAACGACCTGGAAGGGGATTGATGTGGCCACTCCTCAATCGTTTGACAGTTTTTTGAGTCTTTAAGAAACACATAATCCATTCCACTAGGTAATCTCATCTCAGTGATAGTTTGTGTGTTTGTTTACCTAAGTTAAAATTAACGTTGTTAACTTTAACTTGACATATCACATGAAATAAAATTTTAATATTAAAATCTAACTATATTTTATATCATACATATGTTTCAAAATAAAAAATTAACATTATTTCATATTATACACACAAACTAAAATAATAATTTATATTACTTCCTCGAACATCACAATATAATAATTAAATTTATTTTGCATTATACACAACTCTCAATAAAAAAAATATTCACATTGAAGTTTAATTTAAAATTAACTTTTGCAAATAAGTACACATAGTTCCTTAGGTTCAGAGACGCCTTCACCAAGATTTTTCCTTCACGGATTCCTTGCATGAGGATCATCTTTCCTTGAGGTTTCAATTCTCGAATGCTTAAAAAAAAATCTCGAATGCTTCATCAAGGTTTTTATCCTTGTGTTAAATCCTAGGTTGAGAATTCCGTGTATGAAGGTTTCTCGCCTCGGCTAACCTTTGAAGGATATTTTAATCGCTCACTCTTGATAACTTTATCATCAATTGTCATCTAATACAAGTGCTTCTGTATTGACTAAATTTACACTCCATATATTCGATTTTCGATCTACTAAGACAAAAACCTTTATATTCCTCGATAACTCAAGTTTTGTTTTAACCTTTTCTTTAGTCTTATCAATATAGAAAATATTACATATACTAAGGTACTATTTCTTGGATATGTCCAATCAGAGCTTCTATAATTAATGCAAAAAAATATGGGCTTAAAGCTGAGCCTTAATGTAATCCAATTATAATTGAAAAATGTTTAGCTAAACTACTTTGTGTTCGAACACAAGTAACATCGAAAGTGGAGAAAAAAAAAAAGAAACCCAAGAAACAAAAAGGACAACCTCCACTGTTGTAGCAACGAGGGTATTTGCTGAGATAATAACATTGAATTCATTTTCTAGGGTTGCAAGGATGTCAGGCTACAATACATCTGACTTAATGATTCATATATATGGAAGAATTTGCATGAAAGGGAAAAACTAACTCTATGATCAATTTGAAATGATTTTGAAATTGTGGTATCGTTTGAAATAACCCTTCTAAATTGGGGATTTAGGGCTAGTGTACCACTTCTGTTGAAACATGATTCATAGCGGTGATAATTTTCTTAACTGATTGTTTTGTGGGGTACAATCCTTGATATATGGCTATTGAATTATCATACTTTGCAGTTCCAGCTGGAGCAAACAGCCACTAGGTGTTGCCGTACTCTTGTTGTGGGGATTTATATTTTAATTTTAGGATAATTACCTACATGCTATTGTAATTTTATCATTTTATATATTACACATTCATGCTTAATAAATTACATTTCATATATGATAAAGCATATGAAAAGTACCTTCATATCACGATTGTAGTGTGTCCAATTAAACATTTGTAGTAATTTATGGTGTGCATAGTGTAAAAAAAGTGTGTATGGTGTAATTTATTAAATATAAATATGTAATATGTTTAATTTTTTATTGCCCCAAGAACAAATGCATTTGGCTTAGATCATTCATCAATTACCTTCAAATTTAATCAGGCACCTTGTTTTAACAGCCATTCTTACCATTGTTCTGCACAGCAATGTAGTTTTTAGGATTTTTCTATTGAACCAATCACTTATTCCTTTTTTTTAATATTTCCATATGTTGCATTTTTCTTGCTATTTTCCTCTCCAGGAAGAAGACTGCACAGCTGATAGGATTTTAAGCAAAAAGGAATATCTGTCGAGCATAATGCCAGAACTCAAAGGATTGGTCCTGAAAAACTCTAATTCTGTTTCTTAAGAGTGTTTGCCCGATTTATTATTCATATTCGGCATGTCGTGTTACTTCGCAGGCCTTGCATGTTACTACTATTTTCCCTTCACTAATTGTTTTTTCAAAATATTGAATTTTAGCGATGAGTTGTTACTGCTTTTAGATTGGTCAGACCCCCTGTTGTCTGGTCCCTGCAGATCTAAAATGTTTATCTTGAGAAACCAATATCTAGAAAGTAAAAAGAATTTCAAATTTTCTATCTCATCTTTGTTTTTACTCTTTTGCCCAATTGTCTTTTCTCTTTGATTTTGTTGGATACATTAGTTGAACGTCTTTCTCAGTTTTACTATTACTAGCTAGGTGAGTATGACTACTTTGAGATCAAGATTATTGTGCTGTAATGAGATCATAAATTTTTTCAATTTTAGTGTTGTTTAGTTCAATATTCTTTTGATATTATGTATTTAGATATTATAATATTTAAATATTATTTATGAGTGATAATTTTATAATTTTTAAAAAAATAATTTAAATTCTTTTCTATATAATGTAATATAATATGGAGATGGCATTAAACTAAAGCTCCTCCCAAGCATATTGAGGGTGCAAATCCAGATTATTGTGCCTACAACTTTTAGGCTTCGTTTGTTTTCAAATTTAAAATTAATCTGATTTAATTTTAGCCTGACATATCACATCACACATAAAATTTAATATTAAAAATTAATTTTATTTTATATTATACACATATTATTAAAATAATAATTAATTTATATTATATTTTTCACATATTTTAATATAATAATTAATTTTATATCATATTTTTTATATATTTTAACATAATAATTAATTTTATTTTACATCATTCATAATTTTTAATAAAAAAATATTTTTATTTATATTTAATTTTAATCTTATTAAATTTTATTTTATAAATAAACAGTATATTGTGGAATTTATTTTTATTGTTTTGTGTGTGTAAGCAATTATAAATAAAGTGTTTAATATGCAAGCCTTACCAGCAAGGACATGGGAAGGGAGGAAAATGATTTGCATACTTGTAATGAAATTAGTTGTTTACGTTGAAACTGCTTTATAATTACTATTTGTATACCTTTTTTTGTGTGTATTGATCTCTTGTTTTTATTATTTCAATTACATTGTGTATCTCCCACATGCAAGTTTGATAACAAAGCGATTAAATTGTAATTTGAAAATTTTAATATAAATTTAATTTTTTTTTATGTTTAATAAGTAGTTATGTTATTTCTTTTTGGCATATGTACAAATCTTCTTTTAAAAGTAGTATCCCTGATTTATTATTGTATTAGGATTTAGTTCAGCAGGTTGATCAGAATGGAAGATTTCAAAGATGTGAGTTGAGTTTCACTTGAAGTAATTATATAATGACTTCTTGTAGCAAACGTTGAGTTCGACATGTTTCTTTCGTTAGTAAAGCCAACGAAATATTTTGGTATTCTTTATTTTTTTTTCGAGCCTTCTTAGTAGGTCTGCTTGGATCGGTTCTATTGGGAACCGGTCGAGAACTTGGTCCAATAAGAACTGGTTCAGTCCAGAACTGATTGAACTGGACTGGCTCTGGCTTATTTTGGGGTGCAGGATCGGACCGGATCGATTCTGGGCCCCTAGAGTCGTTAATCGATTTGGAACCGAACCGGTTCTAATTCACACCAATTTTGTTGAACCTGTTCATTTAAAAAAAAAAAAAGCAATGCTCACACAAGTGACACTCGCGTGGGCGCTGCCCCCATGAAAAATGGGCTGGCTGCAGCGCCAGCTAGCACTGCTGCCAATCTGTTTTGTTTAAAAAAAATTATTTTTTAATTTTACAAATAGAACAGTTATTTGCCTGTTGCTGGCTACCAACAATAGTCAAATGACCATTTTAAGGTCATTTTAGACTTTCTATCTCATACTTAACTTTTTATAAATAGTAGGACTTATGTGACGTATTATTTCTATAATTTTTATGAATTTTTAGCTTCTACTTTTTCAAAAATTTTGCAAACACATTTAAATAGCTTCCCAACGTCGATTAGCTGGCAATTCTTTCTCAAGTCGCCAATGGAATATGATCTGGATTACATTTCGGAACTCGATCTTCTTCCTCCACTCAATAAGAACTTTAACAAAATTTTAAAACCTGATCCCGATCTATCTACAGAACATAATCTTGAGGCAAATGGAGATGTTAGCAACTCAATTTTCAAGTGTCTCCAATAAGTCTCATGCGAAACACAGTAAGGCATGAGAGTTTTTTGAATTACAAATTAAACCTAATATCAACTCGGAGTTACCCGAGTATATTGTTATTTGTAAAATTTGTAGAAATCAGTATTCATACAAATAGGTGGTACGAGTGGTGAAATTGGTACATTTAAAAAATACTTAGTTAGATTTCAAAAATTTGATGAAAATTTTTATCAACCTTACTACTATAAAGCCAAATTAAGCACAACTGAATGTATAGAGTGGATCTATACAATGGTCGATGAGGCAAGTGGAGGTTTAGTTCAATTTATTGTACGAACCAAACAACCTTTTACAATATATGAAAAGAATGAATTTTTAGAATATATTATTCAGTATTTACAATCTCAATATAATCGTATTTTTAAGCATACACTTAAAAATTGTTGCTAATATACGAAAGATATAGAAAATTTTGTATTCAATACATCAGTAATATTACTTGTAGGATTAGTTTAACTTCTGATATTTAGACTAACATAAATAACACGAGTTACTTAATTGTTACTTGTTGGAAAATACAGAAACACATATTATCTTTAGATATATTATATAAAGCTCACGCAAGTTCTACTATATTTACTTACATTCAAAATATTTGTAAAATTTATAGCATAAAAAATAAATTTTTTTTATTACTTTAGATAATACTTCGAATAATAATTCCGCAGTTAAGTTTTTAGAGCAATTTCTAAAATATCAGCTTTATGGTTCTCTTTTATGTTAGATTTGCATGTCATATTATAAACTTATGTGTTTTTAGTACTTTTAATTTAGAACATTAAATTATTTATAAATTTAAGCATGTTACAAATGAATTTGCTTGAATTTAAACGTCAGACGTGAATGAAAATATATTTGTATAAGTGCAAAAAAAAATTATATAAAATTTGTATTACCGGTTGAAACTAGATGGAATTCACTTCATCATTTATTCGATTCACTTTTACTATATGAAGATTTACTTATTGTCTTTTATAATTTATATACAATTAATCGTGACCCTCAATTGTGTTCTTATGATTAAATCTTCTTAAAAAAAGTTTTTGAATTATTATTAATTTTTAAGAAAACTACAGAAATATTTTTAGGTTGCTACTATCTGATTTAGCCTATTTTTTTGTCTTATAATTTTTAAATGTTTTAAAATTTTTAGAATTTAGATCAAATTCAATCCTTGAAACTTTTGCTACTAACATAGAACTAAAATTTAAGAAATATTGAAAAAAAATTATTTTTATATTCAATAGCTACTATGTTTGATCCCTGTCAAGAGACTAAACATACTAAAACTTTCTACGCTGAATATTTTAATTTTTTGAGGAGTAATACTGATGCCAAAAAAGCATTAATTTTTTAACTCTCTAAGATTTATTTTCTCCCTATTACAGTGAGCAGGTTATAAGTATATAGTGAGACGTTTAATTTTTCAAATAGCATAACATCATAAATACCCCCTATAATAACATTAGTTAAATGCAATCTAAATGCTAGTGTCCTTAAATGCACTAACTTGCGTTTTCACATCTACTTTCATAGAGATTCTCAGCAAATTAATAGAGTCCAAATCAATCCAATAACCTAGTGTAAATAAACAGAAACATATCAGATTCTTAAGATAAATTTTCTTCAATGCATATAAATATTACATTTCCCTACATAAGGATTAGATTCTTAGATCTATCTCCATGTTAACTGAACCCCGAAGAAACTCAAAAGATTATAGTATACAAATATGTATATATCAATACAATAGAATTAAACCCTAAACCTTAAACTCTAAACAGAAAGAAAGATTCAACCTGAGTTCAACAGCAAGAAGAAACAAAGATAATGTCAATAACTAGAAACATTGAAGATGTAGACCAAGGGATTCACAAAAATGAAAAAAACTAACACCCAAATAGAACCTCAAGCCAACAACTCAGTATCTACAACTCTTCCACAGCCTCAGCATCAAACCCATGGCCACCTGGCATGAATCGATAATTGAAAGGAGACCGTCACAACCACTGTTGCTCCAATGATGATTCAATGCCTCTTGCATCGGGATCACTCAAACCTAGAAGAAACCTCTTCACAAAGCCCAATGGAAATCAACTCAATAACATCCTTCATGAATTTATTTATAAGAAAGTTGATGTAACATGTATCGATTGAGGTTACAGTCAAAAAAAGTCGATTTATATAATTTAGACATATAAATTATAGGCCGATTGAAGCTCTAATAATTAAAGTTAGATATTAAATCTTGTCCATATAAAAAAAAAAGAGAAAAAATAATATAATAATAAACTACAATTAAGTCTAATTTCATATAATTTGAGCTAAATAGGAATTTATTAATCGATAGAATGTAATAAAAATACTAAATTCATATAGCAGATTTTTTTTATAGGAAAGATAAATGCTAAATTATTGTTATTTACGTACATATCATTTATGTATATTATCTATATATTTATTTATATATACAAACTATTTATATATACAAACTATTTATATATACAAACTTGAACATGATAAAATTGTGTAAGAATAACAAGAAAAAAATAGCAATAAATTAATATTATGTTTAAAAAGAGGTACTTAAATAATATTTTAACTTTTGAATAGATGTAAGTAATGTCATCTTTATGAAGGAATATATTGGCACTAAGCTATTTTAAAAATTGAGTTATCAATATAATAATATAATATAGGGATAATTACATCCAAGTCTTTGAGTTTAATGCTTAATAACGCACAGGTCCATATTTTTAAAATTATAACATTGAGGTACCTAAGTTTTAATAAATTATCGAATGAATTTTTTTTAAATTTTTTATTATTAATTTTTTTTTAAATTAGTATTATATTCTCGACCTCTCTCTCCTCCCCGCCTCTCTCGCACTCCTCCTGATCCCGTGCATGGGCGACGCCGCACGGCCGTCGCCCGTGCGCGGGGATCGGAAGGAGAGAGAAGGCGACCCCTCTCTCTCCTTTCAATCCCCGCTCACGGGCGACACCGCGCGACTGCCAGCGAGTCCAGCGGTCGCGCGATGTGTGCGACCCAAAGGCAGCAATACTGAGCCCGCGCGTGTGTGAGGATCAGAAGGAAAGAGAGGGGCCGCCTCTCTCTCTCTCCTCCCGATCCCCGTGCATGAGAGACGGCCGCGCAACTCGTCGGCAACCGCACGGCTGCCAGTGGGTCACACATAACTCGCGGCCGCCCGCCCCGCCGGCGGCTGCGCGGCGTCTCCCATGCGCGGGGATCAAGAGGCCTGTGTGTTATTAAACATTAAACACAATGACCTGAGTGTAATTATCCCTATAATATAATGTCGTACATTTAATGCATTAAAATTTGATGAAACTCTTCACCTGCAAGGCTGCAATGCCCCACCGCACACGCCACGCAACCACGCGGTCTTACAGCTAAAGACCAAAATGTCAGCTTTTTATTGTTTTTTAATATTTTTTAATTTAAAATATATAAAAATTATTTTATATATAATCTTATACAAATTTTAATTTAACAAATGATTATTTTAGCCTAAAATTTTTAATTTATTAAAAAAATTATAAATTATTTTATATTTTATCCTACACAAACTATAATATTAATTAATTACATACTTCTCACACAATATAATTTTCAATAAATTAATCAGCTTTATGTTACATTTAACATAATTTTTAATATAAGTAATTTGTTTTATTTCAAATCATATAATTTTAAAAAAAGTAAAATTTTTGGAATCGAGAAGATTTGTTGTGTATCTGCATGCAAACTCATAATCTTTTTTTTTTTTCAAATTAGTTCTCTCCATTAATGACGACAAACCGTTCGGCTGTCTTTCTCTTTGCGAGGTTGTCCCACGCATGACATGTGTGTCAATCAAAGGTTCACTTTCAAATGCATGATGTAGTGTGTAGTATGAGTAGAAGAATTTCTCAAAGGAGTTTGTATATTAGACGCTTGAATTGTATTAATTATATTAAAGTTTACAACATACTTTTCTTAGTGATAACTCATAAGATAAGAGAAGTCGAATACTAATCATAATAGTTAAGCATTCTGATAGATAAGATGAGAGTCAACTTTTGAAATGTTTACAAAAACCTTAAATGACAACTACCATATGGTCCCTAACAAAACCACAATACGTATGATATTCTTCCCCTTTAATACAGGAAAAGTTATTGGGTTCGGACTCCAGACTAAAGCAGTGTCTGTCCATCAATTGCAAGGAGTTACAGAAGTGAGCAAGTCCCGCAAATGACGTTAAGTTACTAAGCGGCCGAACGGACTATCGGGTTAGCTGAACAGACAATTTAGTTGGCTGATCGAACCATCTGGTAGGTCAACTAGACTGAGCTTTGAACTGACTAGACTGTCAATTTGGCCACCAGACAAGTAGGTATTAAATAAGTATTTGTCTAAAAAAATAGTTATAACTTGAAATTAGGTAAATATCAATTAAAATAAATGCGGTAAATACGTATCTGGTTTCAAGTTATATTTATATTTTTTTAGATAAAAACTTACTTGATTTGGTAATTAAACAGACTGTTTATTTGAACAGAACAAGCGGACAGTCTGATTGGCTACCAGACTATGTGGTCAGCCAATTAGACAATCCATTCGACTGTTTAGTAACTTAATGCTGTTAATTTATAATAATTAGATTAACTTATGTATCAAATTATACACAAGTAAAACTATAAAGAGATACTTACATATATGTAAAAAAAAAAATTATTAGATATTAAATAGTCATTTACTTATATGCATAATTTTTTTTTCTAATGTGTTCATAAGATTTTGTACAATGAAAATAACAAATAAAGATGATAATTAAATTATAGTCAAAGTGTACTGTATATAAATATTGATAACTTAATTAAACTTTGCATTCCATTGAGAAAAAGTAATATGTATATATATAGTAATAAATAATAAATATAATTTCCTTGATTTATATCATTAAGAGAGCATTTGGTTTTAACATTATTTTAATATTATATTATATTATTTGGAGAAAAAAATTATTTAATTTAATGACATTCATAAATAATTTTTTATAAAATTATAAAATTATTAATAAAAAAATAACATCTAAAATTATATAATATAATATTAAAATAATAATGAAATAAATATAATTATAAAATATTAAGTACAAATTATATGATGCTAATATATTATATATAATTATGCAAATTCTAAGTAAAGAATATATGATACTAAGTATAAATTGTATATAGCGTTAAACATAAACATAAAGTACTAAATACAAATTATATGATACTAAATATAAATATAAAACTATTAAAAATAAATTGTGTATAATAAAATAATAATTAGTGGGAATACTATAATACTAAGTATAAGTATGATCTGAATAAAAATATATAAGTATGATAGAATTAAATATTTGAAAAAAATATAAAATATAAATTATATATGGATAAATATATATTTTATAATACTAAATATTATTAATATAGTCATAAATATAATATTATTATTAGTTTTAGTAATACATAATTTATATTTAATATTTTTTAATTTTTATATTTATGCTTAACATTTTCACAATTGTCATGAGGCACATTTTTGTATGATCCTTGTTGACAATTATTTTTATTGTAGCTGATGTATTTTTTTGTTTTTATATTTTTATTATTATTTTTGATAAAAGTTTTTATATTATTATTGGCTGGGCCAAATTTCGGAAGAAAATATGAGGTGATATGCTATAATTCCCATATAAAAAAAATATTCGGGGATGACCGGTCAAGCGGGACCCACCATCCGGTCAAGGCAGTTACGGTCTTCGTCGCCGGGGTACGCCCGTCAGCTTCCATGCGGACCATGCCGTAACGGCTTCTGCCACAGGATAGGCCACACGCTGGCAGCAGGGCGAGATGTCGGATCCGATCAGTGATGCAGAGAAAGTAATCAGACGGTGAAAATTTATTAAGAGGCGCTCCCCGCGATGGTCATTAAGCCTCACCTCGCTCGCTCTGTCCTCACGCGATACTCCGCTAGGGTTTTTCCCAGGGTTCACTGACTCCCTCTCTCTATTCCTCTGATCCCGCCGTCAATGATTCAATTGTTGCTTGATTGCTCCTACTTGAATGAGGGAATTGGGTTACTATCAGGTCTTAGTTTTCGTTTCTTTGCTTCATCATAGTTTTTGATCGGATTTTTGCTCTTTCCTTCTGGGGGAGATGGCGAGTTGTCGATCAACTTCTTCGCGGTGGGGAATTGTTGTGATCATCTGAGTTTTTTGCGGTTAAGGAATGGGAGACGAGGAAGATTCTTCTACAGCTCCGCTTGCCGGAGGCGGCCGGAAGAACTTCTGGAGATCGGCGTCTTGGTCTGCTTCTCGGACTGCATCCTCGCCTGAACTGGAGCGGGGCGATGCGCCAGAGAAAGCTTCTTCGAATGGCCAATTTGGACCCTTCCCTCCGCCTCCGCTAACGCCAAGATCTCATAATAACAAGGCCCGTTCTTGCCTCCCCCCTCTTCAGCCGCTATCTATAGCTCGGCGGAGCTTGGATGAGTGGCCTATGGCCAGCTCGGATGACGTTGGAGATTGGGCCCAGCCGCCGACTCCGAGTGATAGAGCGGAAGCTAGCCGGCCCGGGGAAGGGCTGAAGGTGGGCCTTTCGTTGCTGCGGTCTGAGGTCATGAAAGATCGGATGGCCTTCTTTGATAAGGAGTGCTCCAAGGTAGCGGATCATGTTTACCTCGGTGGAGACTCTGTTGCTAGGAACAGGGAGATCCTCCGTCAGAATGGCATTACACATGTTCTCAACTGCGTTGGATTTGTTTGCCCAGAGTATTTCAAATCGGATCTGGGGTACAAGACCCTCTGGTTGCAGGATAACCCGAATGAGGATATCACCAGCATATTGTATGATGTTTTTGATTACTTCGAGGATGTTCGAGAGCAGGGCGGGAGGGTGCTGGTCCACTGTTGTCAAGGAGTATCGCGTTCGACATCGCTGGTCATAGCCTACCTTATGTGGAGGGAAGGGCAGAGCTTTGAAGATGCCTTCCAATTTGTCAAAGCTGCAAGGGGAATTGCCAATCCGAACATGGGTTTTGCATCCCAGCTGCTCCAATGCCAGAAGAGAGTTCATGCCATCCCCTTGAGCCCTAATTCGGGGCTGAGAATGTACAGGATGGCACCTCATTCTCCATATGACGCCCTCCATCTTGTTCCGAAGATGCTTACCGAACCATCTCAAGCTGCTTTGGATTCAAGAGGGGCATTCATTCTCCATGCCGTATCGTCAATTTGTGTCTGGAACGGGAAGAATTGCCATCCTGTAATGGAGAAGGACGCAAAAGCTGCTGCTGTCCAGGTTGCTAGATATGAAAGGGTGCCTGGACCGATTGTAACAGTTGAAGAAGGTGAGGAGCCGGTGGACTTTTGGGATGCATTTTCAAGCGTTAGGCAAAGTTCAGACAGCGTAATGGAAGTTGAAGAAAAGGATTATATTGACCCAGCAGGAAGAGGGCCTGGTGTGGGTGACAGGAGGGTGGAAGCATATGATATTGACTTCGATCTTTTCTACAAGGCAATCACCGGAGGTGTTGTTCCACCATTTCCTTCTTCAGTACCCCAACAGGAAACCCACCTTCCTGCAAGAGAAAGCAGTTGGAGTACACTGAGGCAAAAGTTTCTTTCTCGCAACATGTGCAGAGTTTTTTCAGATTCTGCGCTTAGTAGAGAGGCAGATCCCTGTGTGAGTAGAATTCAGATTTTAACTCCATGTCCATCACCAAATTCTCTTTCATTTGACTCAAATAGTAGTTCAAAATCTTTCACCGAATAATCAACAAGCCCTCCTTCAAATGCCAGCATGATTTGATGGTAACATTTGTGCCAGCATCTAAATCTCTCCCACAACTTTCAAATTCCCGGGACAGCAATAGGCTGGTATATCATCAGCATTATCTTCTTCTGAAGGCTTTTTGCATGCTCCACTGCTGAAAGAAGGGGCGGCTTTTCACCTCTGAAGTGGCCATCACGTAAAGACGATGCCTCTCTAGCATCCAGGAAGGTGACTAATGATTCCTCTGCTTGTATCCAAAATATGCCCAAAATTCTAGATGGTGAAGCTTATTATCCTGCTGTTAATGATGATTCAAATTGTAGACATAGTGCTTGCGTTCCTTCAGATTTGAAGACTTCTGGTGACTCTTTTGTTACAGATTTGCAACGCTATGTGAATATTGACAACAATCATCACTTGGGAGATGATCCGCAGATATCTTCCTCACTAGGACTACCTGAAAGTTGTCAAGAATCTCCAAGTATTAAACATAATCCCTCCAAATCACCAACATAGGTTTAGATGCTGGCACTTTCTCTTCACTGGCAAGTCCTCTAATTTTAACATTACTTATCATACACAAACTTTAATATTAAAATTTAATTATATTTCACATTTTAAAATAAATATATAAAACTAATAATTAGTTAAAGTGTATATCTCACAAATTCTAATATAATAAGTAATTTTATTTCACATTATACACAATTTTCAATAAAAAAATTTCCATCTAAATTGGTAAAGTTAATATTTGTAAACAAACACACCCTTTTAATTTTTTTTTCTTGTAATTCTTGATTCTACATTGCCAAAAATTCACCCTTGGTTTTTTGTGGCTCATTGCCACCTATTCTGTCATAAGAACCCAGACTTTGAAGTGGTTGGCTATTGAAGTTACGTATGCTCAACACTCTTTACCTAATCCTTTGCAATTTATTTTCTCTACTTTTGCTTGACAATTCAGCTCTGTGTGATAAGACTGAAAGTTGATTATTATTTATTTCTACTTATTGGAAGGTTGTAGGAGTAAGTGTATATTATTGTTGTATTGGTCGTGTTGGATGATCTGTTTTTGATTTTAAACATTAGAGGCAATAGCACCAAATCAAGTTACAAGAAATTCCCAGTAATTTAGGTTCTGAAAACCTTTATGAGATTTACTTGAGCAACCTTTGTTTCATCTAGCTCACTAACTTCTCTATCAGTGGTTGCTGCCGAACGAGTCTCTCGAATTATTGTGAGCCATGAAGTTGCGGTGTCTACGATTCTAAATTTTTTATGTACGTAGCTTTAGTGCAGTTTTAAGTCATTATCATTCCTCATCTCAACTTCTTCATTGCTTGCGGTTGCTTGCGAGCTGCAATCATGTTCTCAAGCTCTTTCATGTTTCGATTAGAATCTTCTGCAATGGATTAGTTGAGCTGATTAGAGTTCCTATTTTATGGATCATTATATGTAGTATCATATTCTCACCTTAGTGATGTTAGTGATCTAATCTCAATCTAATCTAACTACGGCTCAAAGGTTGAGAATCCTCACATTAATTTCGATCCATTAATCAATGAAAATTGCAGATGCACTTCACAGTCTCACAAAGGTTGAGAGGCGCATAAATTAGCTACACTTAAGTGATCCACACATCGTTTCAACACAGTTATACAAGAAAGTTACAGAAAATGTGCATCTTACTTTATTGCATGCTTCATCCTACTTGCCATTTTTTTTTATGAACAACTTACCTTCTTTTAGGGCCCAGACTAATAGAGATCTAAGTGAGAGGAGCCCTACCGACATCATTGGGCACGGCAATTCAGCATTTAATATTAAACTTATGAGAGTGCTGGTTTAATATTATCTTAGTATTATGTTATATTATTTAAAAAAATAATTATTTAATTTGATTATATATATAAATATTTTTTTTTAAAAAATTATGAAATTATTATTAAAAGTATAATATTTAGATAATACGATATAATATTAAAATAATATTGAATCAAACACTCTCCTAGTTACATTGGGATTCTTGGAGGTGGTGGGCGGTCAAAGCTATGTCCAGGTGACTAGATGCAAGCACATGGATTAGATCACGATTGATTAGATTTATTTTTTTAAAAAAAAATTAGATTGAATATTAGATCTAATTAATATTCAATTTAAAAGTCAGTCAGTTTTTCAGATTAATTTTAAGGAGCGTTTGGTTCAGTGTTATCTCAATATTATGTTATATTATCTTTAAAAAGTAATTGTTTGGTTTAATGATATTTTTAAATAATATTATAATTAATTATAAAAATGTCATTACATGCTGACATCTAGATGTCACCCCAAATCGGGTGACATCTCAAGATAACACCATCAATTTGTCATTATAATGTCAATAACTTCCAACTAAATAAAAATTATTTGGATAGCATTTATATTTTCTAATATCATAACATTGAACCAAACAAATGTCCATTGATGAATAACAATGATATTTAGATAACATGACATCTAAATAACATTTACATTGAAATAACACTGAACCAAACACCCCCTTAATTTTAACTACTTCGAAACTATTTAAATTGAGCCATTTTGATGATTTAAACATACAGTTTGTGGGCCTAAATCAATTCAAATATAATTGATTGCAAAAAGTATATAAAATTTGGAGCAATTAATTGTCATTTTTGTTCTTAAAGCTTAAAATTGTTGCCTTAAGGTCTCTAGATATTTTCTTGACTTAATATAAATTTTAATTATAAAAATTAATTTTATTTTACATTTAATATAAATATGAAAATTAGAATTAATTTTATTTTATATTTTATACACTTTTTAATATTAAAATAAAATTTTTTATTATTAAATTTAAAAAATAAAATATTTTTTCTTGTTTAAAAAAAAGTTTAAATCAAATGAAACCTTTAATAGGCAAAATTTATTAATATGGTATTTGTCGACATCAGCTTTCCCCATAAAAAATACATGAAAATCAATTTCATAAAGAATACATGAAAAAATATTCAATTTTGCAAGAGAATGCCGTTTAGATAATTATAGCATTCATGACCAAAAGAATTTATCTAATCATTTCTACATTGATAATAACACAATACAAAAATTTATATAGGATTTGAACGTGAAATGTTTTGTTTCACTAATTAAATAGAAAAATTATCAGAAAAAAAAAGAAAAAGTGGAATTTTATTGTACAAAATTTTATTCTCAATAATTTCCAACATAAACAACTAGATAAAATAAAGAATTTAGTACTAGAGAGTAAGAAAATTATAATCTTCTCTTGATACGTACCTAGTTTGATGGTCATGAAATTTGTCCCTCTCAATGTGCGCAAATGCCGGTGCTGAGGAGTGGTATTTTTTAAAGATTAATAGACATTGATCTGTTAAGAATCAGAGTCGAAGTAAAGGTTTTGTTTTCTTTTGACTCGATCGAGCTAAACGTTTGATATCAAATTTAGGAGGTTAATTTAATTTGTTCCTTTTTATGGTAATTGGGACCATGTATGACCTCTAGATTTGGGAGTTCAAGCCCCTTTGGATCTAATTAATGGGACTTCTGGAACTCTTTAATCTCTAAATCTTTAGAGATTTCAAATCTTCTAGATTATTGATTTTGACTGATCTCTTGGCAAGGTTTCATTGTTAATGACACCTCAGTGGTCGTGACATGCATGAGATTAATTCTCTCAAGGATATCATTACACATCAACGCTCTTTGTTGAGAGGATAAATTCTATATTATCTGTTCTCGAATTCTTTCAAGATGTCAATATTAAATATCGAGTGAGCGCCAATGTTGTGGGGTCAGCTCAGCCTCATGTTCTCTCAGAGTGTGGCCGGTGCGATTAATCTACATCGATCTTTGATGTCTAATTAATCGATCCATGTTTCCAACCGTTTGAATTATTAAAGGAGAATCTACAAATTAGTTTTCACGACGAGCGGCAATGCAGCACTACAGCCTACATAACACATACGAAAGGAACAGTGGTGCACTAATTAGTTGATATCTCTCTCTCTCTTTGTATATATATTGAACGAGAGCTACATAATTATGTAGCTAATAGGGAATCGCCGTTCATTTCATAATTACTGACGTCTGCTGGCCTCTGCTGCGATAGAGGGGAACAGAGACCGGAAGCTGAGAAGCTACAGCGACGTCGTGCTCCGCTGATACACCTTGTATTCCCCGTAGAAGTAGGAAGTGGAGCCCCAGAGGGAGAGGGCTAGGGCGACTCCCTTCTCGCCGTCGAACTTCTCGTGGAAGAAGAAGACGCTGAGCACCTCCGCCACCGGAATGCTGAAGGCGATGACGATTCCGGCAAGCAGCGCCGACGAGTAGTTTACGGTTCCGACCAACCCCAGTAAGAAGAACTGGACAACCACGGTGGTGAAGACCGCTACGAGGTAGTATTTTGCCTTCCCCAATTCGTACGCCTCGGCCTCTCTTGAAATTGCCTGCATTGACTACATATGATGATCGAAAGGGAGAGGAAGAGGAAGTAGCACTTCATGCATGCATGTTTATTTAATTTGGTAATTAATTAAGTTAAAATTTGTAAAAAATAAAAATAAAAATGCATGTAATCTTTATTAATGGTTTAATTAATTTAACATAATTAAAAAATTATGAAGGTCAACGTATTATATATGATAGTAATTCTTTTTGATTCACATGTATAAAGCTATCAACTTAATTACACAAATACTGAATGTGAATAGCCAGAGGATTTTTTTGGGTTTAAATTTGATAGAATTTGACTTCATGTTTTTGGTCAACTTCTAACCCTGAAATCAACAATTTATACGTAAATTCAGAACCAAATTAATGAATTTATTTTACATTATTTCATGTTCCATCATTATTATTTTTGAATAAATTATAAAATATTTATTTGAGCCATAAGATTTGATATTATTTTGTGTAAATGTCCATCTAGCACCCTGGAATATTATACTTGGGATCTTATCTCATATTTGATTTCCCTAACTGATCCATAGATATGTTCCATCATCAACAAAAAAAATAAATGGGAATTTACATACATAACATTGAATTCATCACAAATTATACATTTCACCATCGTTTAGTAAATATTACACATATCACACTCTGCTTATGAGTTTTACATTTCTATTGTAATAATAGTTAACATAAGCAGAGTGTGATATGCGTAATATTTATTAAACGATGATAAAATACATAATTTGTAATGAATTCAATATTCTGTATGTAAATTCCCCAAAAATAAAAAGACTAGAGATATGAATACCAAAGATGTTATGTGAGCGGACTCAAAAACTACTCCCTAAAATTTAACACTTGAGAAAACGCATGAGTAATGTTGAAATAAAATCTTTGATCTCAAGATCAAAATGGAATTCTTCAAAATATGTAAACCAACATGAACAAAATTTTAAAAACTTATATGGACCAACAAATAATTTCTCCTTTGAATTAGTTACCAGGACAATGATAAAATGATGATTTACAAATCAAGCTCCAAATTTCAAGTACCAGGACATTATGATAGTTGCACAGTGTCGAAGATGTGCCGGAAATATTCAAGTTAATTACAAAATCTTTCGACAACTCCAATATTTATGTAGTAAGGTTACAAATCTCTTGGAGCGCTCTCGGTGTGACACTCTTTCATAGTAGTCTTACTTTTTCAATAATATTTTCATTAATCTCTATCTTAGAGGCAGCAATCGATAGCAATAGCAATGCATATCATGTTTTTAAGCACATTCACGAAAGCCTCTGTTCACTACTATTATATAGTTAAAGCTCTACAGTTTATACTCGTGTTTCCTTATTCAATGATAGTGAAGTCTTTTTCTTGCCTTTGATAACCCATAGCTTTTTTCCCTTCTGTCTTCGTGTAAATACCATGTATTTTCTTTCTCTTTCATTTTGTTCTTTTTTTTTTTAGAAAATATCTTTCATTTTGTTCTTGCGTCCATACTTAAAGGATTATACTACTAGGCACAATCTTTTTGTCTATTTGTGATCCAGGATATAACGATCTGTTATCTAAAAATAAAGATATTATTTGCATGCAAAATTGTGCAAACTTTGTAGTTAATTAAGTGCATGTGATTAAGTTGGAGTACTAGCACCAGTCATGCACTAGAATTGATGATCTCTGATGAAATACTAAAAGTAATGTAGTTCTCTAAAATCAAATTGATAATATATACTTCCTAATTTATCGCTAATATGATGTCCTATTTCGTAATCAGCAGCTCATCAATTAGATTGAAGAATAATGAATACTTGTTAGAGAGTTGAGACTTTTTCCGTAAGTACAAACTGAAGATTAAAATATGAAATCTCCATCTTCTAAACGATATAACAATGGCACAACGAGCCAAAATATCACGTGAACGTGATTTGATTTTGTTATCGAAATCTAAAATCATATTTATCAACCATTTAATCAACTCAAAGTCTACAATCATATTTATTAATTATTTTCATTACCTAACACGACAAATGATGATGCATCGATGGGTTTAGTTTTTCTATAGGAATTGATATATCAAGATATATACTCTCCCAATTTTATAGTAGATAACAAAACAAATTTGACCAACTATATATTTATTTCATTCCATATGGAATGATTTTGATTAGCATTCAGCTTTTTAACATCTAGTTATAGATATAATTAAATTACAGGCCATTTGTAAAGGAAGTATACAATATTTAAAGCCAATTTATTAACAAATTGTTATTCATTTTAATTAG
Source organism: Apostasia ramifera (assembly GCA_019297695.1). NCBI lineage: Eukaryota > Viridiplantae > Streptophyta > Magnoliopsida > Asparagales > Orchidaceae > Apostasia > Apostasia ramifera. The sequence goes on along the minus strand of JAEMOT010003819.1, from coordinate 170,892 downwards.
ACTAAAATTAAATTTAAATTAAAATATTTTTTTATTAAAAATTATAAATAATATGAAATAAAATTAATTATAATGTCAAGAAATATATATGAGATATAATATAAACTAATTATAATTTTAGTATGCGTGAGAATGTAAAATAAAATTAATTTGTATTTTAAAGTAAATAAAATATAATTAATTTTTAATATTAAATTTTATATATAACTTGATATATCTGTTTCAAATTAACTAGTTTAATTTTAATTTAGCTACACAAATAGAGATTTTTATATTAGATAGCTCAAATCTTTATAAAAGCATTAAGGCCTCAAATTCATATAAATACAGTAAAATAATTTTTCAAAATGAGATATTTTATTATGTTTATGCATTCCTAATGAGGCTTCATTAAGGGCTAGTTGAGCCTGCGACACTTCTGTTCTAAGCAAAGAACTTCTTGAGATCATCACCGCTCCACGACCTTGGAATTTGGGTGCCCTCTGAATTCATTAGACAGTATGTGTTAGGTCCAGCGATCTCGCGAATGATATATAGTAATTCCCAATTCGGCTCAAGCTTTAGAACGCCAAGGTTGCTCCCTGCCATGTGTCGCCTCTTAAGGACAAGATTGCCTTGCATGAAACGTCGGACTTTCATCTTGCGATTGCAGTATCTTTCGATTCGACGCTTGTGCTCCACACGTTTAAGCGCTGTCAATTGCCTCTTATGCTCCAGAAGGTCTAGGTAGAGACATCGTGAATTATCATTTTCCTGCATCCGGGCTTCCATGTCATCGAGGCCGAAGCTTGCAACCGCTTCCACTCTAGGAGAGTAGTGCTCCAATTCAACAGGTATAGCTATGTCCATTCCGTAGGCAAGAGAAAAAGGGGATTCCTATGTGACCTTTGAGGGGGTCGTATTATATGCCCATAGAGCACTTGGCAGTTCCTCAGGCCAGCGGGATTTTGCTCCATCCAGGCGCTTCTTTAAAATATTGAGGATATTCTTATTGGTGGATTCGGCTTGGCCATTAGTGTGTAGATGCTAGACAAACGTATATTTGAGGCTGATCTAGTGTTTTTCACATAAATCGCAGATCTTTTGATTACGAAAGTCGTCATGGAGTCGATTAGAACTCGCCCGACATCAGAGTTGGCGATGCGTGCGGTGACCACGATGGGATCATCGTAAAGATTGCTGGTGGGAGGCACGCCCTCCCCGGAAGAAGTAAGAGGGATGGAGCAAAGATTTGGGAGATGCAGCCAACTTCGATGATTTGGCGACGAGTAGTTGTAGAATCAACATTGAAGATTACATTGATGGTTCTGGTGGCAAGGGTATACCTTTAGCTTGTTTGATCTAAGCCAGGCACGGTTGTGGTAGCCGGCGCAAGGGCTCCCGAGATGTCCTCGTGGGGGGTTTCCTTTCTGCCGGCTTCGAGGGCGCAAGCCATGAGCAGGAACTCCTCTAGCTTGCCCTGATCAGCTAATTATTAAGTAGAGCCTTGAGTGTGCGGCACTTATGGAGCTTGTTCTCGTGCAGCTCGCAATAGTTGTCGGGGTTTATGCTTGCTGGCGGTGCTGGCTTGGGCACGGATGGGCGAACACATCCCTGCTTGACAGCTGCCGCATAAACTTCCTTGAGCGGTCGTGAAAAGAAATGCTTCTGTTCATATATTTGGCGAGACTTCTTGTCTTTGATGTCACGCTTAGGATCCCATCAATCTATCGGGGCCTGTGGTTCATTGTCCAGATGTCTTCTCTTCCTCTTTTCTTCAGCTCTGGGCCTAGAAGCAAATGGGAGGGCCATTCTCCGTGACTTCTAAGAGTACGAACTAGCTCGCGCTAGCGACCAATTCGGGATAGCTTCTGGGTTTCAACAACAGAAGAGACTTGCACAAATCTCCGTTCTTCAATTCCCTGCGGTAATTATGCATGGCGATGACAGGGTTGATGTCTTCCACTTCCACCGCAGTAGCGAAGAATTGGTTAGTGTAGTCTCACAGGCACTCCGGTTCTCCTTATTTGATGTTGACGAGTACCATGTTAGAGACAACCATGCAGGTTCGCCCAATGAAGTGAGCGATTAGCTCCCACTTCAAAGACGAGGAGGTTTGAAGTCCTCTAGAGTCGGCGCTTGACGAATGGCATCGCAGAAGGGGGCGTTGTTATCAAGAGGCCCAAAAAAGGCATCAGGTTTGCATTGAAGGGCCTGGGTGCCAAGAAAAAATGTATTCTCCCCAACTAAGAAAGGAGAAAACGCAGAGGGAAAGGGGGGAGGTTGAGGGTAAAGCGGACAAAGAGGAATTGGTGGAAGGTGGCATCTGGCCTCCTGGTGGGGGAGATTACTCCTAGAAAGATGGGAGGAATTAGAGGACTGGCAGAGGGGGCCCGTTGGAGGGCAGAGATTCCCCTGTGCCTCTGTTGAAGTGGTGGGAGCACCGCCGCAGCCGGCGGGGGATTCTGGACTGGGACCGCCGCATTCGGCGGAGGAATCAGAATGAGGCCCACAGTGATCGGCGGGAATGGAGCATGTAATGACGACGAGGGAAGAGGGGCCGCCGCGCTCGGAGGGGGGACCAAATCAACAACAGCGTTGGTCATACGAACCTGTCGAAGGGCCGCTGCTTGTTGAGTAGCGAGTTCGGTGATAAGGTTGGTGAGGTTTGCCAGCATCTCATGCAGCTTTGCCATTTGGGTCCCCTCAGATGAGGAGGTTGGTCCAGTGCGGCATCTAGAAGCGGGGGCCGAACCTTCACCTCTAGGAGCCTTAATGGAAGGTTCCCCGGTGGCCCGGGCGTTTTAAGCCACGGAGTTGGTTTTGTGTATTTTGCTCACCATCCTCTCGGTCTCAATAAAAGCACCAGAAGAATGTTGACAAAAAGAGATGAGAGTTTCGAGAATCGGTGGCACGCAGCGGGTTTAGCCAAGGAGTTTGATTATTAAGAGATATAATAGTCATCCAGAATAACACAAAGAAATTTAAGGTGGTTCAGGAATGAATTCTCATACGTCTACCGGAGAGTCAGTGAAGGAAGTTCCACTAAAACTCAACAGGTTTGGTCAGAAGACTAATACAAGATGGATTACAAGCTTCGTCCCCGACGTTTCTCAGAGGAATCTTTCTTCTAACTTATCTACTGCTATATGTGCGTCCTCCTCTTGCACGTCTCGTATTTATAAGCGGCTGTAGTGGTGCTTAGTAGATTCTCCGGGTGGGACAGCTGAGTATTTTGTCTACCAAGCCCATACCAATAGTCCCACCATTGACGGCTTCCGAAAAAACCGTCAATAGTGACTGAGGCACACGGCTTCTTTGTTTTCGCGACCCGTGGGAATCTTTATTCAGTGGAAGTTATGCTGACGTGGCGATCTGACAGTGACAACCGGAGCATCATATCGGATGTTACGGGAATACTATAACTTAAGCATCGTGGCCGGTGTTGTGGGAGGCCAAACTAGCGAGATTGATATTCGAGGTCTACAAAGGAGAGATCTGATTAGTCAATTATCATTGATGATCACAGATAGTAAGATTTGAGAGGGTCTCTCTGGGTGCCACGTGTATGACTGAGATGCGACGAAAAATTCAGGTGTTAACAATAGCATTAAAATAATATTGAACAAAACGTCCCTCTAATGTCTTTGTAAGAGAGAAGCAGTATAGTAGAGGTTTACACACTGTGATTTCAGGAAATATGAGAAAAAAAAAAGTAATATTTTTGATAAATAAAAAGAGTGAATGAAATGATCAAAATATATTGAGCTTAGAATTGTAGAGCGGGTTACTGATGATCACCTGGAAATCGTGGTTGATCGCCATCCCCAGGGCGCAAAAAATCGCCGCGACAATTCCAATTACGAACTGCATCTCCATCACCAACGTGTAGGTCACCGTCTGCTTCGCCTTGGCGTACGCCAGCTCCACCAGCGGCAGTATCAGCCCGTAGAGCGCCGCCGCCCCCAGCGTCATCACGAACCCAGCGTAGAACTTCGCCGTTGACTCTCCTTCTGGCCGATCGCCGTTCGCGTGGACGCCGAGCACCACCGCTCCGAGGGTCAGCAACACCATCGCATTTATCAACGGTGCCGTGAACTTCTGCCGGACGATAAAGAAGGAGAAGAAGGCGGTGAAGCCAAGCTGGGTGGCGATGAGGAGGGCGGAGGTGGAGACGGGGAGGTAGGAGAGGCCAAACGAGTAGAGGAAATTGTCGACTCCGGTCATGATTCCAATGACGGTGCTGTAAAGGAGGAGGTGGGGAGAGAGTGAGAAGAGCCTGTGGCTGCCAGCAGAGGGTTGCCGGCGGGAGCGGTGGAGGAAGGAGAGGAGAAGGGGGATGAGAAGGAAGGGGAAGCCGGCGGCCTGGAGGAAGGCAGAGAACCATTTCCTGTTGCCGCCATGGATGAAGTAGGTGCGGAGTATGATGGGGCTGCCGCTAGCGCCGACGAGGAGGAAAAAAACGTTTAGGGCTAAAAGGGTGTATCTCTTTGTCTTCTTCGTAGTTTGGGGAGCTCCCAAATCATTGGCCCGCGATGTATGCTGATCTTCGTGGGATACAATCTCCATAGTTTAGAGTACTGAATTCTCTCTCTCTCTCTCTCTCCCTCCCTCCCACCTATTCTTCACCTATTTTCTTGACCTTCGGAAAACTTCCTCATATTAAATTTCTATTTGCAAAGAAACATATCTTCATCTCTACCGAGGAGAACACGTCAAACCAGTATCAGTAGAGACTCCGAGCAACAGCTGCTAAGTCAACAACTCTATGTAGAGGGCCAGGAGAGAGAGAATAAATGTATCGATAGTATAGCAATTAATTGGATAATCTATGTATGACTTGTGAGAGAGACAGTATTAGAAAATAATATTTTTGAATGAGATCAGAAGATGAGTTGAAAACAATCTGTTACTCAGGATGACCTTTTTCTAGTTGGTCGGCATGCTTTCAGTTTAATCATGTGATGGGGACACAGATCAGCATCGAATTGCATGGCTAGGATGATGTTATGTACTGAATCAAAATTCAAATTCAAATTAATTAGAGCTATTAAAGATTTTCATATTAGCTTTATTTAGATTTGATTTGATTCAGAGCATATCTGGAAGATTTGAAAACTCACCACATTTGGAGCTGATTTTATTTTATTATATTAGAATTAGTACCACATTTGCTTTTATTTATTTGGTATTTTATTTTCTGCATTTAATAATGTATTTTAAAATTTCTACATGGGATCTCTCTATATAAAAAAGTCGCCTTGCATTGTAAAAGGATAGCATTTCATGAATGAAATTATGTTTGAGTTTTCTCAGAGCCTAGATTCGAGTTAAGAGGTTAATATTCCGGTGAAGAAAAAGGTAGGATTAACCTTTGGNAGCGCCCGCCCGCGCGCCAACCCGCGTACCCCCCCTCCTGCGCCCGCGCGCCCGCCTGTGCTCTCGCTCGCGCGCCATTTGCGTTTTATCCGCACGTCACCCGTACTCGATCAGATCAGTTAATCATCGTAGTGACTCTCCTCTGATTCAAATCGCTGGTAAATTCTTTCCCAAACGTAACTAATCTGATTATTTGATTTCAACACAATCATTCGCTTGACTTGGATTATTTATTTGGCTCTAATTGTGTGACTCGATATTTCTTTGTGTGTCAATTATTGTTAAATTTAACTGTGAGACGTCTGTCCTCAATTCCTGAACCTCGGATCTGATTTATTGAATTTAATTGATGCCCTAATCTAAATTAAAAAATTCATATTTATCATACGATCTAGTTTAATTTTAATTTTAAAATATCTTAATTTACGAGATTCAAAAATCTTATTTATCATATAATTTATTTAAAAAATATTTTTCTCTTAATTAAAATAATTTGCTAATCAATTTTGTTGAATATAAATATAAAATATTATTGGCATCTTTTTCCGTCCCGCATCAACTTGGTATCAGAGCATAGTTTAGGTTAAAGCATTTTATTTGATTATTTTTACATATTCTAGATTATATTTTTTTTATTACTGCCTAATATAAGTATCATTTGAGTATGGACTCTAAAATAGAAACTATATTGTCTGAGCTTATCGTAAAGTTCGACCGCATATCCATATTTAATAAACAACATGACCCTAGATTAGTACCATTTGCTCCAATTCCTACTCTCATTGTTAGACCTATTGAGACTATAGGTGATCAATCTAGTTTCTTCGTGAAAGAAGTTTTGAATGAGTTCTCCATGGATACTTTCATTCTTTCTAAAGCATTGGAACTTGATTTCTTACCTATATCCATTTATTTAGCAGATTCTAGTTTAGCCGAATAGTACGAAAAGTACGAGAATGAGATGCACGACGAAGATAGTTATATGATAGAAGTTGAAAATCAAGTTGAGAAAATAATCATAAAACTTTGTCATAAAGAAAAATAGATCATAGATTTAATCAGAACCACTAAATCATCTTACTGTATGATGATACTATTGATCACATTGAGATGATTATAGGCTACAATCAGTATGAGGTCAATACATTTGATCTAGTTAAGCATACTTATGCATATCCTAGATTTAATAAAATCTTAACACCTATAGACCAATGTAGGCAGATGATGCATGAGACTGAATGGTGGCCGGGCTACGCGAACATCTAACTGGTGTGCTGTACGGTTCGCCAAATATTTCTGGAGAACTTTATGGCACCTATTAGAAACCGCATCTCTCGTGACTCTAACCTATTTTTTCTATGCCTATAATGAGAATTAATTATTCCGTAAGCATTAATAAGGTCATAAATCTAGTTTGCATATATTTTATTTTTTTTAATATCTTAGGTTTGAGTCTAGTCAGTATTTGTATTTGTATTTTATTTTAGTTTACAACATGTGTCAGTTTATTTATTTATATATTATCAAATAAATGAAATCAGTAAAATTAATAATGAGTTATTATAATTAAGTAAAAAAAAAATTGCTAAATATTTTATTATGATAATTTAAGAAAATTAAATCTCTAATTTAATTTATTTTAAAATTTCTATTAAATTGGGTCAAATGAATAAGTTTAAATATTATTATTAGACATGGGAATAGTCGATATTTTTAATATTCCAGATTTATTGATTATCAGGACACAATAGTAATATCTAGTGAAGCAATAGCCTCTTGTTCTTTTTGAGTGTAGCTTTACCCATGAGAGTCCACAACCAAAATCTATCTCAATAATTATTTAGAGCAAATTGAATAAACTTGTTGAGCAAGTAATTTTAATAGAATTCAATTATCAGTGATATTTGGTTCGGTGGGGCATTTTACCTTTTTAGGATTGGTGGGGGCACAAATCAGCATCGAATTGGATGGCTAGGATGACGTTATGTACTATATCAAAATTCAAGTTCAAATTAATTAGAGCTATTAGAGATTTCCATATTAGCTTTATTTAGATTTGGTTTGATTTGATTCAGAGCATATCTGAAAGATTTGGAGAGTCACCACATTTAGAGCTGATTTTATTTTATTGTAATAGAATTAGTTCCATAATTGCTCTTATTTATTTGGTATTTTATTTTTTGTATTTAATATTGTATTTTCAAATTTCTACATGGGATCTCTCTATATAAAAAAGTCACCTTGCATTGTAAAAGGATAGCATTTGATAAATGAAATTATGTTTGAGTTTTCTCAGAGCCTAGATTCGGGTTAAGAGGTTGATATTCCGGTGAAGAAAAAAGGATAGGGTTAACCTTTGGTGAGAATTCTCAAATTAGCCTAGTTATCCACTTTTCAAAAAAAAAAAAATATTACCGCACTCACCTACCTCCGAAGCTCACTCCGCTCGCAGCTGTACAGTTCCGCCAGACTCGTCCGACGCGCCTGCGCTTTGAGCGCGCCCGGCGGCCGCACCTACGAGTCCCACGCCAGCGCGCGTTAAGCCACGGTTGCCCAACGCCTGCCCGCGCACCCGCCCGTGCTCCCGCCCAGCGCCCGCCTGCACGCCAACCAGTGCACCCCCCGCCTGCGCCCGCAAGCCCTCCGGTGCTCTCGCTCGTGCACCGTTTGCGTTTTATCTGCGCATCACCCGTATTCGATCAGATCAGTTAATCATCGTCAGTGACTCTCCTCTGATTCAAATCGCTGGTAAATTCTTTCCCAAACGCAACTAATCTAATTATTTGATTTCAACACAAACTATTCGCTTGACTTGGATTATTTATTTTGCTCTAATTGTGTGACCCGGTATTTCTTTGTGTGTCAATTACTGTTAGATTTAACTGTGAGACGTCTGTCCTAAATTCCTGAACCTCGGATCTGATTTATTGAATTTAATTGACGCCCTAATCTAAATTAATAAATTCATATTTATCATACGATCTTGTTTAATTTTAATTTTAAAATATCTTAATTTGCGAGATTCAAAAATCTTATTTATCATATAATTTATTTAAAAAATATTTTTCTCTTAATTAAGATAATTTGCTAATCAATTTTGTTGAATATAAATATAAAATATCATTGATATTTTTTTCCGTCCCGCATCAACTTGGTATCAGAGCATGATTTAGATTAGAGCATTTTATTTGATTATTTTTACATATTCTGTATTATAGTTTTTTTATTACTGCCCAATATAAGTATCATTTGAGTATGGACTCTAAAATAGAAACTATATTATCTGAGCTTATCGTAAGGTTCAACCGCATATCTATATTTAATAAACAACATGACACTAGATTAGTACCATTTGCTCCAATTTCTACTCTCATTGTCAGACCTATTAAGACTATAGGTGACCAATCTAGTTTCTTCGTGAAAGAAGTTTTGAATGAGTTCTCCATGGATACCTTCATTCTACTTAAAGCATTGGAACTTGATTTCTTACTTATATCCATTTATATAGCAGATCCTAGTTTAGCCGAAGAGTACAAAAAGTACGAGAATGAGATGCACGAGAAAGATAGTTATATGATAGAAGTTGAAAGTCAAGTTGAGAAAATAATCATAGAGCTGAGTCATAAAGAAAAATAGATTATAGATTTGATCAGAACCACTAAATCATCTTACTGTATGATGATACTATCGATCACATTGAGATGATTATAGGCTACAATCAGTATGAGGTCAATAAATTTGATCTAGTTAAGCATACTTATGCATATCCTAAATTTAGTAAAAATTTAACACCTATAGACCAATGTAGGCATCTGATGCATGAGACTGAATGGTGGGCTACGCGAACATCTAACTGGTGTGCTGTACGGTTCGCCAAATATTTCTGGAGAACTTTATGGCACCTATTAGAAACCGCATCTCTCGTGACTCTAACCTATTTTTCCTATGCCTATAATCAGAATTAATTATTTCGTAAGCATTAATAAGGTCATAAATCTAGTTTCCATATATTTTATTTTTTTTAATATCTTAGATTTGAATCTATTCAGTATTTGTATTTGTATTTTATTTTAGTTTACAGCTTGTGTCAGTTTCTTTATTTATATATTATCAAATAAATAAAATCAGTAAAATTAATGGTGAGCTATTATAATTAAGTGAAGAAGAAAAAATTGCTAAATATTTTATTATGATAATTTAAGATAATTAAATCTCTAATTTAATTTATTTTAAAATTTCTATTAAATTTGGTCAAATGAATAAGTTTAAATATTATTATTAGATCATGAGAATAGTCGATATTTTCAGTATTTCAGATTTAATGATTATCACGACACAAAAGTAATACATAGTGAAGCAATAGCCGCTTGTTCTGTTTGAGTGTAGCTTTACCCACGAGAGTCCACAACAGAAATCTATCTCAATAATTATTTAGAGCAAATTGAATAAACTTGTTGAGCAAGTAATTTTAATAGAATTCAGTTATTAGTGATATTTGGTTCAGTGGAGAATTTTATCTTTTTCAAGATTGGTAGAGACACAGATCAACATCGAATTGGATGGCTAGGATGACGTTACGTACTATATCAAAATTCAAATTCAAATTAATTAGAGAGATTAGAGATTTCTATATTAGCTTTATTTAGATTTGATTTGATTTGATTCAGAGCATATTTGGAAGATTTGGAGACTCATCATATTTAGAGCTGATTTTATTTTATTGTAGTAGAATTAGTTTCATATTTGCTTTTATTTATTTGGTATTTTATTTTCTGTATTTAATATTATATTTTTAAATTTCTACAAGGGATCTCTTTATATAAAAAAGTCGCCTTGCATTATAAAAGGATAGCATTTGATGAATGAAATTATGTTTGAGTTTTCTAAGAGCCTAGATTCTTGTTAAGAGCTTGATATTCCGGTGAAAAAATGGGTAGGGTTAACCTTTAGTGAGAATCCTCAAATTAGCTTAGTTATCCACTTTTCAAAAAAAAAAAAAATCTTAGCGCACTCACCTACCTCCGAAGCTTACTCCGCTCGNGCGAGCCCCGCGCCAGCGCGCGCTAAGCCACGGTCGCCCAGCGCCTGCCCGCGCGCCCGCCTGTGCTCTCGCTCGCGCACTGTTTGCGTTTCATCCGCGCGTCACCCGTACTCGATCAGATCAGTTAATCATCATCAGTGACTCTCCTCTGATTCAAATCGCTGGTAAATTCTTTCCCAAACGCAACTAATCTAATTATTTGATTTCAACACAAATTATTCGCTTGACTTAGATTATTTATTTGACTCTAATTGTGTGACCCGATATTTCTTTGTGTGTCAATTACTGTTAAATTTAACTGTGAAACGTCTGTCCTAAATTCCTGAACCTCGGATATGATTTATTGAATTTAATTGACGCCCTAATCTAAATTGATAAATTCTTATTTATCATACGATCCAGTTTAATTTTAATTTTAAAATATCTTAATTTACGAGATTCAAAAAATCTTATTTATCATATAATTTATTTAAAAAATATTTTTCTCTTAATTAAATTAATTTACTAATCAATTTTACTGAATATAAATATAAAATATCATTGACATCTTTTTCCCGTCTCGCATCATCATGTCTAATGCATCATGCAATGCAGAGTTAATTACTGATCAGAGAAATTGTCAGTCTCTCAACTTGCTAGTAAGAAACTGATTAGTAACAAGAATGGCATGTCATGATTATGGACCATCTTCTTGGAAGTGAGCTAGTTAATTGCCAGTACTTTGAACTACATTTAGATTCTTAGCAATCAGAGTTCCCTCCTTGATCTTTATGTTCGCAAGCTCTTTGATCAAGAAGGCCTTGTTACCCAATTGTCTTCCTCTTGTATAAGCTGTGTAGCTTCTACCGTAGAGAGCACGTTGATTACGTTGCCAACACTAGGTACGTAGAACATGTGATGCCCGTGGCCGAAGAGGGCGGAGAGTGATCGCCGGGTGATGTCCTAAGAGAAAGGAATCACTGAGGTAAAGTGCGGCTCCTGGCAGGCTTCCAGGTCGAATAATGAGTGGTGAGAGGGGCACAGGAATGAATCATCCAATATCGAAAAGGGAGGGAGATCCTGAGCTGTATAAGTAGATAACGTGATCTCAAACAGTAGAGGCTCCTTTTGGGGCAAAACTGTGAGGCTAGTGATGAAAAACTCTATAGTTAAGCGTGCCTGGGATGGGTGACCTCCTGGAAAGCGCTCAAGTCATGCAGTTTTTCTAAAGCCAAAGCGAACAATACTTCTATAATGAGATTACGGGATGTTACAGAACACCAGTCGTCATTAACAAAGGTGACACTAGCCTTCAAGTCTGTCTTCTCTCATTCTCCAATCTGCACCTTTACAGGCTTTCCAATGAGATATAGATTGAAATCCTTAATCCCTGCAAAAAAAAATATCATTTCAAGTTTACCATCCTGACCCTTTTTGATTTTGTCTTGTAGCTACATGGTCTGAATACAGCTAATTCGGTATCGCATGCTAGAGCGTGGATGTCAAATATGGAGACAATATGATAGAAAACCACCTTCAAAGACTAACAAACACTTTTTGCCTTTCTTCAAATTTTTAAGAAGAGACATTGGCGGAAGCCTCCACTCGGAACCTCAAGAAGGTAGATTAAATATAGTATTAAAGACAAAACTCACTTCCTGTTTGGCCCGAGGATCAAAACAAGACCAAAATAGTACTAGTTTAAAGAATAATAATAATAATAATAAATAAATTATTTTAATTATTCTACACAAATTTTAATATAAAAAATAATATTTTACTTCACATACTCAATAATTTTTAATAAAAATATAAACTTTATTTCACATCTTAGATCAAAATACTCGATTTGAATATTTTAATCTAGAATGTGAAATAAAGCTGATATTTTTATTTTAAATTATTGGGTATATAAAGTAAAATAATATTTTTTATATTTAAATTTGTGTAAAATAATTTAAAATATTTATTTATTATTATTATTGTTGTTTTTTAAATTAGTACCATTTTGGTCCTGTTTTGGTCCTCCGCCAAACAGGGCCTTAGAGAGAGATTTTTTTGTGGGAAACTCAAATTTAGAAGAAAACATACAAAAGCCAACACCGGCAGCAAGCTTCCACAATACAGTGAGATTACAAGTCTAGTTCATTTTTCCTTTCCTAGTGATGCGGGATAATATGTAAGATGTAATTCAAATTAGTGATCAGTAAATAATTTTAGCGGATGAGTATAAATTGGTTCAGGAATGTCTCTAATATTAATCATGTAATAACCAAGAAACTATAAATCCATGAAGCGAATCAATTTTAAATATCTAGAAACAAGCTCAAATGATATTTAATAAATTTATCAAAAAAATTTAGGCAACTATATCTCAACAAGTAAGAGCCAGGGTACGCGATAAAGAATGTTCTCACAATAAAATATTACCCAACAGCAATTTAATCGCACAGTAATGTTCATGTCACACAAGTGAGCAAATCAAGCAGTCTCAATAGCAGACGTCATTACAAGATCTCACAAGATATTCGAAATATTTAGCCACTACAAGATCTCACAAGATATTCGAAATATTCAGTTGATGTTCAGATTTACCTCAAGTCGAGATTCCAACACCACAGGGGACCAATCAAGGCGACCCAAACCTGATGGTGCCGAGACGGACGAACGGCGAGGCAGAATTGCTTAAACTGAGCGGGCAGTGAGGAGGTGATAGAGTAGGGGAAGGGAGGCGGCGGCAAACAGGGCAGGTACGGGTGCGGCGAGGTCAAACCAAGCGAGAGCGCGGAACCGCAGAGCACTGGGGCGTAGGCGGCGGAGCTGCTCGGCCGGAACAGTGTAGACGAGATCGCCGGCGTTCATCGGTAGCTGGCGAGTAGCCGGGAGTCAAAGGCGAGGCGGACGAACCGTGTCTACGTAGCGCTCGGGTGAGTGAGGCTGTCGAGCGGCGGAGAGGAGGCGGCGGTGCGACTGGAGTAGCAGCGTCAAGTTCGCCGGCTGATCGACTGGAGCAGAGGCGGCGGTAGATGAGCTCCCGTGGGCGGCGCTTAGGCGTGTCGGGATGCCGAGCGGCGGAGCGGAGGCGGGCACGCGGGCTCGGTGAGGGCTGCAGCCAAAGGAGAAGAGGAGTGGCGACGGCGTCGCCGTCGCTCATCGCTGGCCAGCGAGCCGGCAGGCGGCGGAGGCGAGACAGGCGGTGAGGGCGGAGCAACAGTGGGCGGCGCGAGCGATTCTCCGGAGCCGGCAGAGAGGAAGAAAGAAAAATGGAATATTAGGGCTGGAACATTACATCAAGGGCCTAGAGTTTGTTGAGCTGAAATCGTGTTTTAAAAGATAAAAAGAGTTGAGAAAATACTTTAAATTTCTTTAAGGTATTTAAGAATTTTCACCCAAGGCTCCAACCTTTTCCTTCATCGGAATATAACACACAATATTCAAACTCAAAATAATTTCATTCCAGGATTAAGAAAAAATAGTACAAGTTCTTGCCCTTATATAGGCGATTACAATCGAATTTCAAATTGCAGAAATAAATACAAAAATAAAAACAGATTACAACATGTCAAATGCGAATAACTAAAAATAGAAGGAAATAAACGAGATCAGGCCAAAATTTAGAATATTCCCATTCAAATCAATAAATTAATTTAAATGGGGATTTCTAATCCACTGATCAACCACCAATCGTGCCTGCTGCCAAATCTGCAGATCAATCCTCCATCTAGATCGACGCCACGTGATGAGATCTCGGCAGTTGAGTGTAGACTCTGTCTGGAATAAATCGATGGTCTGATGTCGTCGTGTCCCCAACAACTCTCCCTGGGTGCGAAGAACTCGACCCCGTCGAGTAAGGGTCAACTCTACTACAGTACCTCACAAGCAAGTCAGGATCAAGCTGTTGCAGCTCATCTCTAGTGATCCAAGAATCCTCTAATGATGACAAACCTTTCCACCTGACCAAATATCCCTGATATCTGCGATTTCTAGTCGAGATTATCTGATCATCAAGAATCTGCTCAATTTGCTCTTTTTTTATGGAAGGCTGTGAAAGTGGACACTCGGGGGTAGGTTCTCTCTCAATAGGAGAAGAAGGCTCAAATGGATCACTGGGTATTGCTGTTGGCTTTTTGTAAGCCACCAGATCTGAAATATTAAATGTAGTACTGATCCCAAAATCCAACGATAAATCAACCGCATATGCATTTGACCCAAGCTTCTTTAACATTTTAAATGGACCCGCCCCATGAGCTTGTAACTTCTTAATGATCCCTGAAGGGAATCGCTCAGGTCTAACCTGAATCTTCACATAGTCAACTTTAGAAAATTCCTATAATCTTTTATGAGCACAAAGGTGATGGTGCCTTTGGGACGAATCAAGGCGACCCAAAGCTGATGGTGCCAAGGCGGACGAACGGCGAGGCGGAATCGCCTAAGCTGAGCGGGCAGTGAGGATGTGACAGAGTAGGGGAAGAGAGGCGGCGACAAACAAGGCAGGTACGGGTGTGGCAAGGTCGAACCGAGCAAGAGCACGGAACCGCAGAGCACTGGGGCTGAGGCGGCGGAGCTGCTCGGCCGGAACAGTGGCAACGAGATCGCCGGCGTTCATCGGTAGTTGGCGAGTAGCCGGGAGTCAAAGGCGAGGCGGACCGAGCGTGTCTACGTAGCGCTCAGGCGAGTGAGGCTGTCGAGCGGCGGAGAGGAGGCGGCGGAGAGACCGGAGTAGCAGCATGACGATGATATTTTGGCTCTTTATGCTATTAATTATTTCTTACTAATTTTTAAAAAGAATATAGTATTATTAGATATTTTCATACCAAAAAGAAACAATCAAGAGTTTAGTCATTTTATATGTTTAGTTTGAAAGATTATGAAATATAAACTTAGTTATTTTTGTCAGATTTATGATATTAATTTTTTATTATCTGTATTTGTCACTTTTAATTATTTAAATTTATGATTTTCATCAAAAAAAGAAAAATCTCTGGAGCATAAGCTCAGATATTTAAATGAGTATCACACAATTTATTAATATCATTATTATTTTTCCTTTGAATTTAGGGAGCTTTCAGCGTTATTTATGTCATTATTTAAACGCAAATATTATCTTAATTTTTATGCTATTTTTATATTATTATTTATTTAATTTAATATTTTTATATTAAAAAATAATAATATAAAATGAATAGAACTTAACCTTTTCACTGTAATTAAATTGATATCAAAAATTACTTTTTGGAAGGTATTTTAGAAAGTTAATTAGTTACCCAATCTAATCTATCAACCCATTTGTTACAATTTTACGTTATAAAAATTTGATGAATTAAATATTTTGTACATTTATTTAATATAAATATAAGTTTAATTAAAAATAGTAAATTAAATTAATTTATGAGATATAAAATTAATAAGTAATATAAAAAATATTAATTTTAATAAACAAGACATTAACAGGTCATATTTGAATTCATTAATTAAATTATACTCTTCTCTTACACAAATCATAATCGAGTTAACTTACTTATGTATAAAGCTAATCCATAATCGAACTAAGTTGGGTCGAATTCGTGTATTGGATTGAAAATTGCAGCTCCTTATCACTGGATAAAGAAATGAAGGGTCTGTTTGTGCATGTTAAAATAATATTATATTATAATAATCAAAATTACAATAAACTTTAAGAAAAAACTGCTATAAAAAAAAAAACTTTATTAGAACAACAATCTTCATGGTCCTGCATGCATTTATTCTCTGGATTCTTTCTTCCTATGTATTAATGATCTCATTATTTTAGCAAACATAAAAGCAAATAATTTTCTCGAGCTTGGACATATTTGCCTCTGATTCTCTTCAATTTTTAAATAAATCAAATCAATCCCTCTGCTTGAGAAATAATACATTAATTAAGTCTTCCAACCATTAATTTCACTAGTGTTGATGCAAAAAATATATCAAAATAGAATGAAATGAGACGATAATTTTTACGTGGAAATCCAAGTATCCGGGGAAAAAACCACGACGTCGTCTAGGCCATTTAAATTCACTAATTGAATCCCTTCTCTTACAAAGCTTGAGGGTCTCTAAATGAAGACCGAACGAGTACAAGAGAGAGAGGTAGAGAGAGAGAGGCAACTCGGCCAGAGAGAGAGCTAGAGAGAGAGAGACCTCCTTAGCTTCTCCTCCTTCCCCTTATTTATAGTTCGGAGAGGAGGGGCGTAATAGGTACAGTCTGCTACATCCTACACCTATTCCTATAAAAGAAAATTTGAAAGTGGGCCCTCATGCTGTCTTAAATGCTGAGTTGACTTAGTAGTACAGAGGGTATGATCTGGTGGTATCTCCTTGAACTGCTGTACGGCTTGAGCTGCTGTTCGACTTGGGGTACTTTCGACTTGGGGTACTGTTCGACTTGGGCTGCTGTTCGACTTGGGCTGTGCTGTTCAACTTGGGGTGTTAGAGAAGGTTTTAACATGTTCCTCTCCAGTGCATAACATACATTGATGTACGTGCTAATTTTGATCATGCTGATTTAGTTGACCTCTATGAAAATCCTTCCTGCAGAGTCATTAGCTCATCATAGTTGGGATGATCTGTAGAAGTGCAAAGTCATCAGCTTGTTGTAGTTCAGTGTAGAGTCGTCAGCTCGCTAGGGTTGAGCTGCTTCATGAAAGCTGTTAGAGAAGAGCTGTTAGAGGAGAGCTGTTCGATGAGTGGTATTAAAGAAGAGATTAGTCCCTACAGAGTCATCATTTCATCATAGTAGAACTGCTCGATGGAAGCTGTTAGAGAAGAGCTATTAGAGGAGAGCTATTCGACAAGGGGTGTTAGAGAAGAGATTGCGCCCTGCAGAGTCGTCAGCTCATCATAGTAGAATTGCTCCATGGAAGTTGTTAGAGAAGAGCTGTTCGATGAGGGGTGTTAGAGAAGAGATTACTCCTTGCAAAGTCATCACCTTGTCTAATAGATGCTCTATGAAAGCTGTTAGAGAAGAGCTATTCGACGAGGGGTGTTAGAGAAGAGATTACTTGAGTGTAGAGTCGTCAACTCGCAATGGTTGAGCTGCTTCGTGGATGCTATTAGAGAAGAGCTGTTAGAGGAGAGCTATTCGATGAGGGGTGTTAGAGAAGATATTACTCCTAGCAGAGTCATTAGCTCGTCATAGTAGAACTGCTCCATAGAAGCTATTAGAGAAGAGTTGTTAGAGGAGAGCTGTTCGACGAGAGATTTTAGGGAAGAGATTACTCCATACAGAGTAATTAAATTCATCATAGTTGAGCTGCTTCGTGAAAGCTGTTAGAGAAGAGCTATTAGAGAAGAGTTGTTCGATGAGGGGTATTAGGAAAGAGATTACTCCCTTTAGTCATCAGCTCATCATGGTTGAGCCTCTTCATGGAAGAGTCGTCAGCTTGTCGTGGTTGAGCCTCTTCGTGGAAGAGTCATCAGCTCAGTATGATTGAGCCGCTTCGTGGAAGCTGTTAGAGAGGAGGTTTTAGAGGAGAGGTCACCCTTGACTCTCACTTGCCGAGCTGCCATAATCGTAAGTTGGGACTTTGAGAAGGGTTTGCCCTTAACTGCCCATCACCAAGCTGGCTTGACCATAAGCTGGGACTTTGAGAAGGAGTTTTAGAGAAGAGGTCACCCTTGACTTTCAGTTGCCGAGCTGCCATGACCGTAAGCTAGGACTTTGAGAAGGAGTTTGCCCTTGACTTCCTGTCACCAAGCCTTGACCACTAGCTGGGACTTTGAGAAGGGGTTTTAGATAAGAGGTCACCCTTAACTTTTAATTATTGAGATGCCATGATCGTGAGTTGGGACTTCGAGAAGGAGTTTGCCCTTGATTGCCCGTCACCAAGCTGGCTTGACTATGAGCTGGGACTTGAGAAGGTTCTCATGTAGTGACGGTTTTATAGAAGGGAATCTCACATAGTGAGGGATTTAGAGAAGAGAATCTCACGTAGTGAGGTATCAGTCCTACGTTAGGGCACCACTGTTGATGCAAAAAATATGCCAAAATAGAATGAAATGAGACGATAATTTTTACGTAGAAACCCGAGTATTCGGGGGAAAAACCATAACGCCGTCTAGGCGATTTAAATCCACTAATTGAATCCCTTCTCTTACAAAGCTTGTGGGTCTCTAAATGAAAACCAAACGAGTACAAGAGAGAGAGATAGAGAGAGAGGCAGCTCGGCCAGAGAGAGCCGGAGAGAGAGAGAGAGAGACCTCCTTAGCTTCTCCTCCTTTCTCTTATTTATAGCTCAAAGAAGAGGGGTGAAATAGGTATAGTCTGCCACTTCTAACACATATTCTTGCAAAAGGACGATTAGGGAGTGAGCCTTCATGCTGTCTTAAATGCTGAATTGACTTAGTAGTACGGAATGTACGGTTTGGTGGTATCTCTTTGAACTGCTGTTCGGCTTGAACTGCTATTCGACTTGAGCTGCTGTTCGGCTTGAGCTGCTGTTCGACTTGAGCTACTGTTCGACTTGGGGGGTTAGAGAAGGTTCTAACAAGCAAAAAAGTATTTTTCTTTCTATTTTTTTGATTATTTTCTCTTATTTCACTCTAAGAATTGCCACCCTAGCGTAGTCGCCCTTATTGCCCTAGTGCCACTGTTCATAGTGCTATCACACTTGGTATATGCCATCGCGAGGTGCAAATAAAGAGAAGAGAAAGAGAGTGTAAAGGTAAAAAATAGAGACAGAAGTAAGAAAAAATAACCTTTTATTTATTGATTTATGGCCGAAGAATTTAATTTTATCACTTCTTAAATTAAAGATATTAGTTTGATTGATCTGAAAATTATAAAAATTTTGACAAACATTGGCGAAGACTAAATAGATCTATTTGCTATTTTCTTTTATTAAATATATCATCTCATGTGTTTTGAAAGATTTCATAAAGAACATTTACTCAAAAAGTATTTATTTCAGCATTTTTTACTTTAATTCATGCAAATTGTAGAGTAACACAAGATAAAATAATTTAAAAAAGATTAAGACAACATTTGAAAGTTTTTTTTTTATTTTTTTTATTTTCCTAACACCATAATCTCCCATCTTAATTAAAAATTGTAGTGATATGAACTTAAATTCATAATCCTTTGACTCTAGATAAGTTTTCTTTTCACTTAGTGTGGAGAAGAGCCGCAAATTAAAAAAATTTATATTTTTAAAATGGGCAAATGCCATTCAATTTCTAAAATTATAGTGATAATATCTTATAAAATTATAATTTTGAAATTTTTTTGATACCAGTCTTAATAATGCTTTAAAGATAGTTTCAACTGCGTCCCTAAAATTAATATAAATATTTTATCTTTACTGAATTTTTAAAATTTGCTATTAGCAGGGAATAGAAAGATAATTTTTAAATTAATAAAATTATATATATGATCATTATTTATTTTATTTCTCCTTTTTCTTTCGGTCAAGGCAATTGGATAAGAATTGCGTTTAAAAAATTTTAAATTTATTTTATTAAGAATAATAATTTTTTTAATATATAAATATTTACCTGATGATATTTACCATTTTTAATATTTAAATAAATTAGGTACGCAATCCACGAGAGGATCTTTAGAAAGAATAAATTAATTGTTATTAATATTAAATAATTTAAATAAATATAATAATTAATAAATCGATTAATCATAATTTTGGATTTTAATCCACTGAACTAACTAATGATATCATTCATGTTTTAATTAATATATTTAATTAGGCAACTCGAAAGAGGCCGAAGCGTACGGACTCGGGAAGGCAAATTACTACCTAGTGATCGTCTTCACCGCCGCGTTGTCACAGGTATTCTTCGTGGCCCTGGTTTGCACCATAAAGTACTCGTCGGCGCTGCTCGCCGGAATCGTCATCGCCGCCTCCATTCCGTTGACGGAGGTGCTCGCTGTCTTCTTCTTCCACGAGAAGTTTAACGCCCAGAAGGGCGTCGCCCTAGCCCTCGCCCTTTGGGGCTCTGCTTCCTACTTCTACGGAGAATACAAAGAGTACCGGCGGAGCAAGGCAATCACTATGGAGTCTCGGCTTCCGGTCTCTGTCCCTCTCACAGCAGAGTCTGAGATGAGGTGAACGGTGGGTCAACATCATGCACAGGATTTTGCAGAGTCAGAAGAAGGTCTTGAATACATTTGTTGTTGTGCTATTTTTAGTTACAGTGTGGGTTTTCCTTTTTGTGCGTGCTACTATATGTTAGTATTTTCAATTTTATTAAAGCGTGTTCTATTTGCTATCTTTTGTTGCATCTGCTGTATTTTCTTTTTGATGTGTGTTTGTGCTGTTTCTTTGACTCCTAAATCCTTGTTCTTTATGTTATTTTGATAATATTGAATTTTATGTATCTACTCATTGTTGTAGATTCTGAAAATTGTCTTGTGTTGTAGTTCATATTTTAGTTTGTTACAAGGGAAAACTATTGATTGTTGGCCAGTGTCAGATATACGAAGGTGGTAAAGTGAAAGCGCTTGAAGTACTTGCTAGTGCCGCTCTGAAAATATTTATGTCAATGATTCGGGAGATTATTTAATTCTACTGAACTAGTCAAACAAGAACTGTGATCAGCATACGAAATTATCTCAAGGTTCAGTTAGTGTGGGAATGCTATAAATTGATGCGAAAAAAATATATTAGTTATGTGGTTTAGAGAGTTGGAATGTCTCAAAATATAGTTAATATTACCTGATGGATTAATGGGAAAAATATAGGAAAGTAGTTATAAATAGTGAAAGCCTTATGCTATCACAATGCACTTTTCTTTTTCTTGGTTGTTTTCGCTGTAAGCCTAGATTGTTCGCAAAAACTGAGAAGTTTAGTGTGTTCTTTTGCTTTAATGAAGGTTTATCTCCAAATTTCTGGTTTTTTCTCTGCTTTAAGTTCTATGGCGGGTTTCTTTAACTCCAGTTCTTGGTATTAGAGCCATGTTCCGATCTAATTGAGCGTAGCCGTACATAGTGGATTTTTTTGGTTTGTTGAAGCAACAAGTTTTTTAGAGAAGCTTTTGTAGTAAGTTTTTTTGCCATGTTCAATGGCAAATAATACAAATACACTTAGGCTCTGTTTGGCATTGCTGTGCTGTATAAAAATGTGCTGTACTGTATAGCTGTATAAAAAAGTGCTGTTGAATAAAGCTGTTTTATACGTTTGGTAAACTATTGTTAAAAGCTGCCATCAAAAGCAGAACTGTTTGGTTAAACAGGTGTGCTGTCTAAAATATTTTTATTTTTGACTAAATTAGGCATAATTTAAATACTTTTTATTACATATATTCTATAAATATATAATAATTAACTCATTCTATTAAATAATTAAATTTATGTGTCATTAATTTTATAATATATTTTATATTATTTTATTATTTATTTGCCTATTATTTATAAATTTTTAAAATAAATTTTGTTTATTTTATATTATATTTACTTAAATTTGTATATTTTTATTTTACTATATTAATAATATCATTTAATACATTTTTATAAAAAAATATGAAAATATGAAAATTACGTCAATTGCATATTTGGTCTAATGACTGGAAAGATTAGCAAGATGCGTTCGGTTAGAAATAAATAATATTAAGGGCATTTTTATCCATAATTAATTAGAGCACAATTACTTTTTCAAAAAGCTTTTTTTTTAGCTTTTCTCTACAGCTGTTTTTTAGCTTTTTGATAGCTGAAAACGGTTAAATAGCTATTTTACCAAACACAATTTTTATATTTTAGCTATATAAAAAAGCACTTTTTAATACCAAAAAGCTTTTCCAAACGCAGCCTTAGGCTCTGTTTGACATTGCTGTGCTGTATAAAAAAGTGTTATACTGTATAGTTGTATAAAAAAGTGCTGTTGAATAAAGCTGTTTTATATGTTTGGCAAACTGCTATTAAAAGCTGCCATCAAAAACAGAACTATTTGATTAAAACTGTTGTACTGCCTAAAATATTTTTACTTTTGATTAAATTAGATATTTAATTTAAGTACTTTTTATTACATATATTCTATAAATGTATAATAATTAATCTATTCTATTAAATAATTAAATTTATGTGCCATTAATTTTACGATATATATTATAGTATTTTTATAATTTATTTGCATATTAGTTGTAAATTTTTTAAATGAATAAAGTTTATTTTATATATTTTAATTATATCTATTATGAATTTATTTTATATTATATCTACATAATTATGTATATTACTTATTTTATTATATCAATAATATCATTTAATATATTTTTATATTAAATAATATGTAATACAAAATTTTATTTATTATTTCTCTTTACAAAAAATTAAATCAACTATATAATATATGTCAAAAATATGAAAAATTCTATACAGCAATAATAAATTTTTTTAAAATTTTTTTCATCAAGCTTTACTTTAGGCTGGTTTTGGGTTTTATAGTTAAAAGTTTAGGATTTAAAAATTTTGGGTTTTAGGTTTTATAGTTCGCGCTCTATCATCAGGCTTTCCTGATATCTGGAGTCGCCTAGGAACTGCTCGGCTAACTCCGCCCACTCGATCTCTCACGCTCTCATTGTGGAATCTGGAAACAAAGTCGGGCGCAGAGGAAGATCTTAGGGTTTTAGAAAAGGCGCTGTCATTTCAAAAGTTCCCCTCTGAACCGGCTTTACGAGGAGATATAGTCGCGTCTTTTGGTCTTCTGACCGTCTGATCTTACTGATCGGCGTGCAAGCCAAATCTGGCCATCCATTTTCTGACAGTTTCGAAATCCGAAGCAGCGCACGGACATCGATGCGTCCTTTCAATTGTACCTTCCCCGTAAAATTGTGCTCGATGTTTCAAAATATCCGAAAGGGCACAAGTCATTTCAATCCTCCAAATATTGTTCTATGTTTTTTCCGGACAACACAACATCGTGGACGATGGTAGTTTGTCCACTGTCTTCCAGAAACCCCTGTTTTCTCTTGATGGAGGAAAAAATATGAATGTAGAGTACATTATAAACTACTATACAACTTTATCAAATGAGGATCAAAGAATATTCAACTTGATAGTTGTAATATCTAAGTTTTTAATTTCTAAGTTTATGTATATAAAAAAAATAATATGGTTTTAGCCTTGTTATTACTTTGATGAATGTAAATAAGGATAAGAGAAAAATAAAATATTGTGTCACACCCGACTCAGCTTCATGTCGCTACATTATTATACTAGCGGGTTAGGATCTGACAATAGTTGTGAGTGAACTTCAGAGTTTGTGCATGTGTTATATACTCTCTATATAACGGTGGGAGTTTTCAGGAGGGAGAAAGCGTGTTTCTTTGCTTGTGAGATGAGTTTTTGAAATTGCAAGGTTTTCTCGTGCGATCAAAGAAAAAATAAAAAAAGGAGAAATGGAGGGTCGGTTGTGAGAAGCGGAGCCAAACAAGCTAGAAGAAGAAGGCACAGACGAGAGGCGGAGCCCATGTGATGATTTCATCGGAGAAATGGGCCTGCGGGAGTCCAATGAGTCGAAAGAAGAAGAGATGAGACTCTCTCCATCGGTAAGACAATCTGAAATTTGTGGAGGGAGTTATAGCTATTTTAGTGAAGACTGTTCAGCTGCCTCATAAAATCGAAATTATGTGTTTATTAGCTTTAAATATATTTTTTTAAGTCTTGTTAAACTAATGAATGTGTGGAAGTTCAAGAGTCACTTTGTTTAGTATAAATAGTCATTTTAATCAGTATTTTAAGTATGAAGAATATGACAAGTTAAAATTTTTTCCTCTCTTTCAAGTTTTCTCTTCTACCTCAGTAAGTTAGGTAGTATTGTGTTAAAATGTGATTTAAAAAATAATTAAATAATCCTAATTATAAGGATTATTTGTTAAGCTGTTGAGATTTTTATGAAAATCAGATACAAGACTTGTTATAAGCTATCATTATAAATACGGAATGATCAGGCAAGTTGAAAAAATTGGAGAGAGAGAAACAGAAAAAAAGAAATAGATCCAATTTCTGGTGGAAGGCTGCAAGTTCTCAAGCTTCTTCTTGGGAAACGTGAATAGGTGATTCACTTGGATATTTTCAGTAGTGATTTCTCTTGGATCTGTTTCATCGGCTACGAAGGTGATTTCGTAGGAATTTGGAGGCAATCATCTGAGGCTCAAGGAGCGATTGGATTGTCTAATCTGAAAGAAGAAAAGATCCAATTTCTGTATCCCGTCTGAGATCGAGAACTAGGTGATTTGTGTAAGGTTCTCTTTCTATCTGATTTTCTACATAATAAAGTCTCTCGCTGCTCTCCCCGTGGATGTAGGAGGAATACCTCCGAACCACGTAAATCTGGTATTCTTGTGGTTGTTTCGTTCTTTTATTATCATTATTTCTCATACTTATCTGGCACTATTTATTTGGCTAACTACACGTCCGGCGATATGAATTTCCCGCTGCGTATTATTTCGCAACAGTATTTTTTGCTACCTTCCAACAGTTTTTTCATGGTTATGTCCCTACCACCATGATCAAGAAATCGACACACATTATCGCATGTTTTCTGGTTGCATAAACTTGATGATATTTCTAAGTCAATGGCAATAATTTAGCTTTTTATAGGAATCTATGGGATGTGATGGCTGATGTGTTGAGTTGTGGCTCTATACATTTTTTTTAATAACTACACCGACTCTATCTTAAAGGGATAGACTTACTAGAAGGATATCAAATCCCAAAAAAGTAAATATCAGAGTCGATCAGACCGACGTTGAGTCGATGCTGACATTATCAATGTCGTAATGACAGCGTTGGTTGTTCATTTTTATAGCATCATGATTGCTCTGACCCTGATGTATAATATTGTTGTATTGATATGAGCACGTGTGTTTGTGAAGCTCTAAAATAATATAGAACTTGCGTTGATCAATAATTCAATCACGAAAAAAGACAAGGATAGTGGCTCAAAAAATCAATTGGAGGTGGGGACTACTTTTCGCAGCTCAATTATTTTTATTTTTATATTGAAAAAGAATAACTGGTTGATTATTGCAAATGCTTCACGGCTCCGGCCCTCAATTACTCGCACAAATAATTTGTTAATCTAATAATTAATAAATACTGCAGTTTGATTCATGTTGACTGCCTATAATTGAATTTGAGATTGATCAATGAAAATTTAAATGGATATATTCAAATGCGGATCAGAATTAATGCAATAACGTGAATAATGTAAAATTTAAAAAAATGTAATCAAACTATATATTTTCAACGTAAGATTTATGATTTATATGTACACCAATCTTACAGTCATCCCTTCTGCTCCTAGTAGGTAATGTACCTCTCTTTTTATCATTGAGTCTCCATCTTTTAGTTAGCTCAAGATCAATTTTAACGATTCAATGCATTGAAATGAAATGATTGGAGCTAAATTTATTAGGGACGACATTAGATAGTTCATCTAATGGGGAGACATTAAACTCCTCACTAGTCTACATACCCACTACAGAAAAGTAAGTTGCATTGACTTTAATTTCAACGACTGATTGTCCTCATGATTTATGATTAGAGGGAGATTCTATAGAGATTATTCATTTATTTCAGTGAGGCATGATTAGAAGATGTTCAAGCAAATTCAACAAGCTCTTTTTGAAATGTCCCAACAATCAAATATTTCTTCCATCAATCATGATATGTTAGAACATCAAGAGTATATACATGAAATAGAAATATGAAGCTCTAGACAACAGTAGTATAGACCAGTGAGGTTTCAACATCATTAACCCTCGCAAGAGTTTGATGATGCTTTATTTACTATATTTTAAAAATAATAGTGCCGTCGATTACTTAATGTGTATAGTCAGTTGATTATGTTGGATAATTTGCTATGAGAAATTGATTAAAGAAGGCAATTTCCTGTTTTCTGCAGTGAAAACAGAGAGACGTAGATGCAGAGGAAATATAAATATAGCTGAGAGCACAAAAAGATGATGAAAATCACACACAATTATATTAAGCATTCATGTCTTTTTATAGAGACATTACATAGACTCAAAATCTTAACTGAATCCACTTACTGCACTCCTAAAAAACAGGACACATAAAACTAACTCAAAGACTTAGCAATATATATTAATGTATCTGCTAATATTAAATAAACTAACTTTGAATTAGAATATTTCCAACAGATTAGCACTGCAAAAAGTATGGAGATCATTGAATCCCGTGGGGAGAGAATTAATGCCAGCAGTACTACTACTACTCTCAAAAATATGGAGAGCGAAGATCACCGAACAGTTAATGTTACAACGAGCTCCAACAATTTGGGGGACGCCAAAACTGTCAGCAAAACAACGAGATTCTCTCTATTAGCCCTCAACATCATCCTCCTCATCGTTGGCGCCAGCGGCAGCCCCCTCATCCTACGAATCTACTTCATCCACGGCGGCAGCCGGAAATGGTTCTCCGCATGCCTCCAGACTGCCGGCTTCCCCTTCCTTCTCATCCCCCTCCTCTTCTCCTTCCTGCACAAGTACCGCCGCAGTCGACCAAACGGCGGCCACAAGCTCTTCTCCCTCTCTCCTCGTCTCCTCCTCTACAGCTCCGTCATCGGAATCATCACCGGGATCGACGATTTCTTCAACTCCTACGGCATCTCCTACCTCCCCGTCTCCACCTCCTCCCTCCTCATCTCCACCCAGCTCGGATTCACCGCTCTCTTCGCCTTCTTCATCGTCCGGCAGAAGTTCACTGTGTCCTCCATAAACGCGGTGGTGCTTCTTACCTTCGGATCGGCGGTGCTCGCCGTCGACGCGGACGGAGACCGGCCAGCCGGCGAGTCGTCTGCAAAGTTTTACATTGGGTTCGTGATGACGCTGGCGGCGGCTGCTCTCTACGGGCTGGTGCTGCCGCTGGTGGAGCTGGCGTACGCCAAGGCGAAGCAGGCGGTGACTTACACGGTGGTGATGGAGGTTCAGTTGATAATTGGAATTTTTGCTACAGTTGTTTGCGCCATTGGGATGGCCTTTAACAAAGACTTTCAGGTGATCATTTAACTTTTTTTTTTTGATAAAAAAAATATAAAAAAAAATAACTTGACCCAACTATTTATGCCAAAAATAACTAATTAATAAACTAATCTAAAATATATATATATATATATATATAAAAGCTTCAGATATCATTATGTAATATAGAGAAAAAATAAATAGCTGGAGGATTTTTTACATGGGGTATAAATCTTACATTTTGTGTACAATTTTGAGTCTATATATATATATATAATTGGTTTTGTGAAGGTACATTAGAAGGTAATTAATAATAATCTACATGATTATTATTTCATCTGCGACCTTGCTATACATCTCAAAAAATAGAAATTTTATTGCGTTTTATTGATAGCCAATAGATAGATGTCATGTCAATAATGAGTGGGCTCCACTGTTAATGTGGTGCTCCTTGTGAGCTGATCTGATGTTCAGTAAGCTGAATTCTAAAAAATATCAATACACATTAATTAATTATAATTTAAGATGATTCAAAGAACACATCTAAAACTATTATTGGGCTCTTTGAGGTCTTTTTGTTTTGGAGATGCATAGCCTTTTTTTTTTTTTGACAGAATTCAAAATTAGTAACATAATTTATTTTCATCAAAAAAAAGTAACATAATTTATAAAAAAAATAAATGAGAGTATGTTTTGAAATGAGAAGTGGATGTCATGTTGTCGGCTCTATATGCTATTAAAGTTTTTTTTAATAGAATATGCTCTTATAATTTGATATACATACATTAGATCATTTTGGAGTATATTTTACAATCTTATGCCAATTAACTAATTAATTTACTATATTAATGCTATTATAATTGGGGAATACCTATATATATATATATTTAAGTATGGGAACACCTGTAGTTAAAACATAAAAAAATTCGTTATTAAAAAATTAAAAATTTCATAATTTGTTTTTTAACACGCAATGACTAGATAGTCCCAAGCCAAAATAATGTAATTATTAATATGATTTAAATTTTAAATAGTTTAATAATGTCATTCATTTATTTAATTAATGCAGCTAATATCAAAAGAGGCCGAGACTTACGGACTCGGAAAGGCAAAATACTACCTGGTGGTTGTCTTCACCACCGTGATTACACAGTTCTTCTCCCTAGGGCTGGTTGGCACCATAAAGTATTCGTCAGCGCTGCTTGCTGGAATCATTATCGCCGTCGGTATTCCGGTGACGGAGGTGCTGGCTGTCTTCTTCTTCCATGAGAAGTTCGACGGCGAGAAGGGCGTCGCCCTATCCCTCTCTCTTTGGGGCTCCGCTTCCTATTTCTACGGGGAATACAAAGAGTATTAGCGGAGAAAGGTGATATGAACTTTGGGAGAACCACACCCCAAAAGCTAGCTCATGGGAGTAGAGAGCCCAAAGTTCATATAAACCCCATATTAGAATCTCATATTTCTAATGTGGGACTCAAGTCTCATACCTTGCAATTGGATCGTAACAAAAGGCCATCGCTATGGAGGCCCGGCTTCCAGTCTCTGACCCTCTCACAGCAGAGTGTGAGATGAAGTGAAAGGTGGATATCATTGATACTTTAGGCTTAATAATATCGAGATTCCTGAGGTCAGAATCTGTTCCATTTCAATCTCGAAATTTGCATATTATAATTTAAGCAGGTTCAGCGTCATCGGTTGTTTGTTTGAGCTGCCTGCTCAAAACCTGCTGCTGTGGCTCCCCCAAAAATGCCAAATTCAGACGAGTTAGATCAGGCATATTCTCAAAAATTACTCGATATCATAAAATTCCAAATGTACCTTGGACTTGGTATCTGAGGGAAGTCTCTTTTCATAGGGGAATAAGGTGGAGATGCACAACTTTGCAGTAATGTAGAGTGTTCCAAATTGATGCCAGATGTCATTCGAGTGATGCTATCATCAGTCAGAAATGCACTCTTTAGGATTTTTGAATGAAAGATGTTGTTCTTTTCAAGCTTTATTGTATTTAGAAAAAAAAATCAGATTTATTACAAACTGGATCATGCATGTGATAACCTAAAAAATAAAATAAAAATAAAAATAAATAAGTTGGACCTATTTTTGAGGAGGGGAGAAAGTTGAGACTAAAATACAATCTTACCATTTTTTTTAACAAAAATGGGATAAGAATGAATTAGCTGCTGTTTTCTCTCTCCTCCACTTGCTTTGCACCGCCTTTCACTGCCCTCCATATTGCATAGCATAGATGTTATTATATATGTAATAATATATATATTTAGTTATATCTCACATCCTCTCTCTCCCTTCCTCCAGCACCTCTCTCTCTCTCATGAAAAATACTTGGGTTCGGACGTCCGCACGTGCGGACGTCCGGACCCCCAATCAGTGGGCGCCACGTGTGTCAGACCTACCTGTATGGCATACATGGCGCCCACTGATTGGGGGTCCGAACGTGCGGACGTCCGAACCCAAGTGCAGCTCCTCTCTCAGCCCTCTCTCTCTCGCCACCGCCTCTCTCTATCTCTGCCTCTCTCTATCTCTGCCTCTCTCTTGCTTTTATTCTCAGCTGACCCCATGCCAAGGCCAAAATCAAGCCGTTCGACTTTACATTTTGCGATCAAAAACTCAAAAGAAAAGATATAATTAAAATTAAGTTATCAATTTGAGAAAAATTTTATATTTTCATTATATGTTGAAATATTTTCCGTAAATCTTAGATTAAAGAAATATTTCTAATTATTTCTTGAAATATTCTTAAATTTGTAACTGTATTTAAATTTAATTTGTATATACACATAATTTTGTGTATATTATCTAGATTAATTTGAGATATTGAAACAGTATATTATAAATTTATTTGAGTAATTTTTGGGGTGAATAATTAAATACATATTTGACTTTGGGTTTGACTGACGCCGAGGAGGCAGGAGATTCAAGGTGAATCTCAGATCATTTTGGACTTATTCAAGGTGGGTAATTCTTACTTACTTAATTAAGTGACATTCCTATATATGTATATACGTCCTCCTGACATATATATTTTATCGTATTTGTATGGCGTCTTAAAAGAGGTGATCATAGAAATACAAATGCTCTAAATACCCTTTGATATCTGATTATTTGATCTGTTTGTTACTATTGCAACTTCACATCTTATTTGTTTTATTATGTGCTCACTTGATATCCATGTATATTCGATAATACGTATATATAATTTATTATGTTTGGAGCACATGACCTGTTATGCATGCTTGAGATATGATAAATCGATATGCGCAACTGGGTACTTTTGTCTGATGCAGCTCATGAGCGGGACTGACGAGTCCCCATAGTTTGGGATTGACGAGTCCCCATAGGAACCGACGGGTTCACTTTGTTAGGCTTCGGCCTAGTAACTCAGTGGATTGTTGTAGCATCGATCAGTATAGATATGAATATATGTGTGAATGTTATGGTGTGATTATCTATCATCTTGCTCTATATATTTGTCAGCTTCTACTCAATACCTTGATGCAATTACAGTAAAATTGTTTGATATTTTCTGTTGTTATCTATTAGAAATTTTTATTGTTGCATGCTTTAAATACGTTTCACTTCGTTTTCTTAATCTTTTCTTTGCTATCATATACTAGCCATTTAAATTCTGATCAATAGTGTATGTTTGTTTTGCCTCCGAGTTTACTTATTTATTTAAGTATGGACTATCCACTGAATAATATGTTCTCACCCCATTATTATTATTATTTTGTTTTAGATTATCGTTGAGCTGAATATAATGTTCCCAGAAAGACTTAATAGTTAACTTTTTTTGTTGTATATTCTAAATAATGTACTTTTTTTTTGTGAACTACTGGATTTGTAATGATATTATAAATAATAATTTAGTGTGAATGTATAAGGAGTTGATATATATTTGTAGATATGTGTATTTTAGTGTGACAGATTATATAGAAATTAAAATTTGTGATTTTTTTGTATTTTTATTTGTTATTTGAGATGTTGCCAAAATCTTCTATAAATTTGGTATTTTAGAGCGGGGTGTGACAATGCATTCAAACAGAACTATCATCCGAAAATGTGTTTAACCTTTTTCTTTCTCTTGATAACGTTGATGGTTGTGGAGCCTGAACTTTTTTTTGCAGTGGATTGAAAAATGGATTGGACTGCTCCATTTCTGATCTGCACCTGATATATATAGAAATTGTGTGCTAGGTAAGACTGTTCGATCAGTGACCTGATGCACCAGACAAGGAAATTAGATGTGTGAACGTGCGTTGGATTTGATGATCCAAGATCACATCTTAAAGGTAGTAAAGTTGATGCATAGATGGATGAGCTAGAGATAACTCATGTATAAATGACATCTCAAGAGATAGACACATTGATGAAAGCTGTCAGAAGACAATGATTTGAGAGATTTACTTACAGAAATTTGAAAATTTGAGAAAATGATATGTTTCACACTAATTTTCAAAAAAATTATGAAACAATTTATCGATGAATTTCTCATGGGCTTTACAATTCCATAATAGTGGTTTTACTCGCACTAGGTTAATTTTAAAGTTGATTATATATGACTAAATAATGTAAACTAAAATTTTAGTTTTTAGAGTTTACTAGTGAGCAGGCGTGTCTTGCACGTGCAATATTTGTTTTATTATATATATTTGCATTCACCATTCTTTTATTTAAAGATTACATATACTGCATGACTGTGCAACTTCAAATCTAAATTAAATTATTATACGGGAAAAACTCTTTGAAGATCTCTATAATTGTTTCAAGCCTAAAATAGGGTACATATGCTTTTGCAAATAATATGTATAAATGATGAAATCATGTAAAGCATATATAATTATTCATAATAAATGTAAGTAATAAGAATTTAGTCCAAAATATTATTACTAATCATAAATTTGCTTAACATAAAATAAATTTGCTATTAGTTGTATACATGTTATAAAAGAAATTATCATTTCATAATAAAAAAAATTTTGCAGTGCACTTTTCATATAATTCAAGCTTTGTCCTTCAAAAACATATTAACGAAATTCTTCATAAGTATAAAAAAAAATTTCAAGATCAATCACAGTACATCTTTGCTCATCCTCTACTCATGTGCTGATTAGCATCTATATCAATTCAAGAACAATATCAAGATGTCACACAAACTGAACAATCAGAATAAATCTTGAAAAGAAAAAAGACATTGGCGATCAATGAATAAAGAAAATAATTAGCTACAGCAATATATTTTCCAAGTAAAAGAGAAAAACATAAGGGCATTGAAATTATTTTGAAAAAAAAAGCTTTATGTAAGTGCATTTTAAGTAGCATACACAACTAAATATGATTTAAAATAAAAGAAAACTGCTTGAAAAATATTTCACAAATCAATGAGAAATTAAAGTAAATAAGAATATTAAGTGATAGAAAATAATAGAAAATCAAGTCATTATTCATATGTAAAAATATATATAAATGAGAAGTTAACAAAAATACTACTTTGAAAAGCCAATTAACCAAAGTTCAAAGAATAAAAATAAATAAATAAACATGATATAAAAAAGAATATAGGTGCATTATCAAGGAATAGAGCAATACATATACATACATACACACACAAATAGAAATAATTAGTGTCTTAAGTGCAACATGAGTTTCTTGAGTTCATAACATAACAATATCAATTACCAGCTATACTTTTGAGCTAGATAGTAACTCAAAAATAAGAGGTGCTTAGTAAGAATAAAGAATTCAAAGCCCACAACATAACAGTATTTATAAAACATTGTATTAGAACAGAAGAAACTTGTAATAAAGAATAATATTTTACGACCAGCTACTAACTTGGAAACAAAGAAAGAATTACTTGAAAAGTTAAAAAACCTTTAGCTATATTACTCCATTGTCCAACCTTTGCGTACAAGTTAGATGGAAGAACATAATAAGAGCTACAGTTTAAATGAGCAAATTCTAAAGCTTTCATAGCAGTTCTTATTAGTCACACGACCATGCTTGAAGCATCAGGATCTCAGCAGAGATTTCCAGAACATTGAATCAGAGGCTCCATTGGCATTTTAGATAACTCAAATGTCAACAGTTGTAGAAGGCAATAATATTATAATAAATAATGGATGTATACCAATAAATTGGTGGAAAAGTTTAAACCGTACATGCTTTAGCAAGATTTTTTTTTTTTTTTTGAAAATATGCATATTCACTAAACAGTAAAATAAGTTTTCAAATGAACAAAATTTAAAGTGAATTACAAGTCATAGAGGAAGAGGGATAGCAGACATCCGCAACTCATCAGTTGGAGATTCTAATGTGTGTTTAGCTAAGAGGTGAGCAATTTAGGAAGCTCGTCAGGGACAGTGGCTAATGGATCCTTGTATTTCATGGCTCATATTTCTGAGAATATCTTCAATAAAGCAGGCTTTGGGAGCAAAAGGCTCATCTGATTGTTGAACTGGCTCCTTCATGGTAAGCCGATAGGTGGTATAGTCTTCTATAATTCTATAGGTATTCTCTAGTATTTTTGGATGTAAAATAGGTGTGCTTTCAAAAATAAATTGATTTTGTGATTTCCTTAGACTCCAAAGGGTAGCACCAAATAATGTTACTTTCGACAAGGTACCCTTCTCAACCACAAATCAGCAAGCATCTCAAAAATAAGTTTAGAGTTTATTATTTTAAGGGTTTAGTATTAAGTCTCTAGTGTTAAAATAATTAAAAGGCATAGGGGTTTAGTATTTTGTATTTTGGGTGATGGTTTTAGGGCTTATGATTTGAAGAATAATTAGATTTTCACCTCAATTTTTTAAAACTGTGTGAAACATGTAATTTTTTCAGATTTCTATTTCCTGTATGCAAATGGCCCAAATGAGTTTTAGTTCTATTTATTTTTTTGGGTTTTTTTCGTTAGAAAATATTGTAATATTAATCTTTGTATGCTTTTGGGTCAATGTGAGTCATTAAGCACCAGGATTCTATTTTGAAGTGAGTTGATTTGATTGCGGGTCAATTTGTTTTCATTTCAATTGTTTTTGCCTTGTTAAAATCTTGGTGAGTTTTAGTTGACTAACTGGTTTAATAGATCTGAATTTAGTTGTATTAGAACTATTTTGACAAAAAAATTGGTTGAGACCAAATTCGAATTTTCGCTTGAGTAAGCTATTTGGCGGGTTTTGGTTTATCACTTGGTACACTACTCATGGTGATGGACTAGCGGGTGAACCATTATGTTTTGCTAGTCGATCAGTTGTGGTTGACCAGTTGGTTATTTAGCTGTGGTGGTCGACCATTAATAAATTAAAATTTTTGGTGGTTGACCAGTTGTGGTCGACTACCTGGTCAACTAGTTGCTGCAATAGTGATTTCAATTAGTTTTCATATGTATTTGTTTTTAAGTTTGGTTGGCCATATGGTTAACCAACCATTATTTTGATAATTTTTGTAACTGTTTTTTGTTTCTTTTTAGGCTTGTTTCTTCCAATTTATTCAAGCCATTTTGAATTGATTTAAATAGCCATTGTGGCCTGAATGAAATAGGATTTTTAGATCTCAAAGGTTGCTCCAAGTCCTTGGTAAGTTGTTTTTGAAAACTGCTAATCTTCTTGGTGTTTTCTTGTTGATTTCTTTGTGATTCAAGTGGATTAAATTATTGTGCTCAAGGAACAAGAGTGATCTTTCATTGTTCATTTCATAAAAAGAGATTGATTAGGTGAATAGAATGAATGTGAGATTATGCAGGTGTAAGGAACTTTCTTTATTGCCCTAAGATTGAAAAGAAATTGTGATTAATGAATTGAATTTAGTTATCTTCGGGCCACGGATATTTCTTACTTATTATTAATTTGATTTTGGTTTTGGTTATATGAATATTTTTATTTCCACATTATCTCCCCCACCCACACCCCCCTACTTGCCTAAGAAAGGTGCTCATCGATGAAAGTGGGCCATATATGAGAAAAGGCTAGTGTTCTTTGTGAAGTATTATTTGAGAGGTAATCCTAGAATAAAGAAGTTCTTCGACAAGGAATTCCAGAAATCGAAAAGTTTTCTTGTTCATTTATGTCCTCAACAATTGCTTACTTGGAAGTTGGACAAGCGATTTTGAGACTCCATTAATTCACTGTTTGCGTAGAAGCAAAAATATGAAGTTGTCGTGGGGACACGACGACATCGGATCGTCGATTTATTTCAGGCAGGGTCTACACTCGACGTCCGAGATCTCACCACGTGTCCTCGATCTAGATGGAGGATTGATATATGTAGATTTGGCAGCAGCCACATCAGTGGATTGGAAATCCCCATTTAAATCAATTTATTGATTTGAATAGGAATATTCCAATTTTTGGGCTGATTTTGTTTATTTATTTCTTTTTTTAGACATTCGTATTTGGCATGATTGTAATCCTTTTTATTCTCGCATTTTGAATTTCAAATGTAATAGGCCTATATAAAGGCATGGATTAGTGTTATTTGTTTTTAATCCTACAATGAAATTATTTTGTGTTGAAATACTGTGTGTTATATCCCGGTAAAGGGAAGGGTTGGGACCTTGGGTGAAAATCCCTAAATACCTTAAAGAAATTTGAGGTATTTCCCAACTCTTCTCTCTCAATTCTCAGTTTCAGCCCAATTAAAGTCCAGACCCCACTTTGCAATTTTTCGGCATAAAAACCATTTTATTATTTTCTTTCTTCATCCCCTGCGACTCGGGACAGCCGCTCGCGCACCTACGGGCCTCCGCTCG
>JAEMOT010003819.1:117356-134745 GCA_019297695.1 Apostasia ramifera | reverse complement strand
CCGCGGGGCTCTGCAGCCTCCGCTCCATCGCTCGGCGCCCCCATACGCCCGAGCTGATCCGCTCCAACCTATCCGCCGGCCACCGGCGACGCCGGCGACCTCGACGTCGTCCCGCCGCCCGCCTCGCTCTGGCTTCTCCTCTTTGTTGCTCGACGGTCTCACTCGCCCGTGCGCTACGGCGATGCGCTCCGTCCCCCTCTCCTTTGACTCTTGGCGCTCACCGCAGATGAAATGATGTTTGAGTTTTCTCAGAGCCTAGATCCGAGTTAAGGGGTTAACATTCCGGTGAAGGAAAATATAAGGTTAACTTTTCGTGAGAATCCTCAAATTAACCTAATTATTCACTTAAAAAAAAAGAGAGAAATAAAAAAATCTTTGCATACTCACCTACCTCTGAAGCTCGCTCCGCTTGCGCAGCACCGCCTTCGCCTCTGTCAACCCGCTGGCTACCCGCGAAAGTTGATGCGGAATGGAAAAAAAATTTCAAATGATATTTTATATTTACATTGAGCAAAATTGATTAGCAAATTATTTTAATTAAGAGAAAAATATTTTCTAGATAAATTATATAATAAATAAGATTTTTGAATCTCGTAAATTAAGGTATTTTAAAATTAAAATTAAACTAGATCGTATGATAAATAAGAATTTATCAATTTAGATTAGGGGGTTAATTTAAATTCAATAAATCAGATTCGAGGTTCAGGAATTTAGGACAGACGCCTCACAGTTAAATCCAACAGTAATTGACACACAGAAATATCGGGTCACACAATTAGAGCTAAATAAATACTCTAAGTCAAGCGAATAATTTGTGTTGAAATCAAATAATTAGCTTAGTTGGGTTCGGGAAAGAATTTACCAGCAATTTGAATCGGAGAAGAGTCACTGGCGATGAGAGTTAACTGATCTGGTCGCAGCCAGGTAGGTTGAAAATATTGTAGCCGATGTTATGGAGGAGGCCGTTGGCTTAAGCCTCGTATTCGATATTGCAAAAGATCGACGACATCGAAGTTTGGTCAAACATCGTGCACGAGGTTGTAGAGGCTAAATGTCGGGCGCAGAAGATTGCAGAGGCCAAACGTTGGGCGCGGAAGGTTGTAGAAGGCTAAACGTCGTACGCGAGAGGCTGCAGAAGACCAAATATCATGCATGTTACAGAAGGCAGAACCAGCGGGATCGAGATCAGACGTCTTGGGCAATGACTGCTGGCCGGACGCGGGCAGTGGCTGGCCGCACAGCTGGAGCTGCGGCGGCGGTGTTGCCGGCTCTCGCGGGTAGCCGACGGGTCGACGGAGGCGAAGGCGGTGCGCTAGCGGAGCGAGCTTCAGAAGTAGGTGAGTACACAGATTTTTTTATTTCTCTTTTTTTTTTGAAAAGTGGATAACTAGGTTAATTTGAGGATTCTCACCAAAGGCTAACCCTACCATTTCTTTCACCGAAATATCGACCCCTTAACCCGGATCTAAACTCTGAGAAAACTCAAATATCATTTCATTTATCAAATCCGAGCGGAGCAGGAGCAATATCCGAGATCTCACCATGTGGCGTCGATCTAGATAGAGGATTGATATCTGCAGATTTGACAGCAGACACGATTGGTGGCTAATCAGTGGATTTGAAATCCCCATTTAAATCAATTTATTGATTTGAATGGGGATATTCTATTTTTTGGGCTGATTTTGTTTATTTACATTTTTTTTAGACATTCGTATTTGCATGATTGTAATCCTTTTTATTCCCGCATTTATTTTCGTATTTTGAATTTCAAATGTAATAGGCCTATATAAAGGCATGGACTAATATTATTTATTTTTAATACTGGAATGAAATTATTTTGTGTTGAAATACTATGTGTTATATCCCGGTGAAGGGAAGGGTTGAGACCTTGGCTGAAAACTCTTAAATACCTTAAAGAAATTTGAGTTATTTTCCAAAGTAAAATAACAAATACTTTAAAGTATGAATGAGCCATTTTACCCTAAGACAATATCAAGAAGATAAACAAAACATTCACTAAAAACTCAAAATTTTCGTTTCTTTAGACTGGCGTGAAAAATAGAAACTGATTCAAGGGATTTTTTTTTTATAAGGAAATTCAGGTGATCTATTTGAAGTCAGTAAAATGTGCTTGAAACCTGCTTAAATTATATGCAAATTTCGAGAATGAAATGGAACAGATTCTGACCTCAGGAATCTCGATATTATTAAGCCTAAGTATCAATGATATCCACCTTTCACTTCATCTCACACTCTGCTGTGAGAGGGACAGAGACCAGAAGCCGGGCCTCCATAGCGATGGTCTTTCTTCGCTGATACTCTTTGTATTCCCCATAGAAATAGGAAGCGGAGCCCCAAAGAGAGAGGGCTAGGGCGACGCCCTTCTCGCCGTCGAACTTCTCATGGAAGAAGAAGACAGCCAGCACCTCCGTCACCGGAATACCGACGGCGATAATGATTCCAGCAAGCAGCGCTGACGAGTACTTTATGGTGCCAACCAGCCCTAGGAAGAAGAACTGTGTAATCACGGTGGTGAAGACGACCACCAGGTAGTATTTTGCCTTCCCAAGTCCGTAAGTCTCGGCCTCTTTTGATATTAGCTGCATTAATTAAATAAATGAACGGCATTATTAAACTATTTAAAATTTAAATCATATTAATAATTACATTATTTTTGCTTCGGACTATCTAGAGCTTGCGTGTTAAAAAAAAAATTATGAAATTTTAAATTTTTTAATAACGATTTTTTTTTATGTTTTAAGTACAGGTGTTCCCATACTTTAAAAATAATAAAAAATAAAAAATATATATATATTTAGGTATTCCCCAATTATAATAGCATTAATATAGCAAATTAATTAGTTAATTGGCATAAAATTTTAAACTATACTCCAAAATGATCTAATGTATGTATATCAAATTATAATAGCATATTCTATTAAAAAAAAACTGTAATAGCATATAGAGCCGACAACACATCCACTTCTCATTTCAAAACATATTCTCATTTATTTTTTTTATAAATTATGTTACTTTTTTTTTTGATGAAAATAAATTATGTTACTAATTTTAAATTCTGACAAAAAAAGGCTATGCATCTCCAAAACAAAAAAACCTCAAAGAGCCCAATAATAGTTTTAGATGTGCTCTTTGAATCATCCAATGAATAATTAGATTATTAACCTACAGAATAATTTAGTAAATTAAACTCTTAAATTATAATTAATTAATGTATATTAATATTTTTTAGAATTCAGCTGACTGAACATAAGATCAGCTACCACATTAACAGTGGAGTCCACTCATTATTGACATGACATCTATCTATTGACTATCAATAAAACGCATTAAAATTTCTATTTTTTGAGATGCATAGCAAGATCGCAGATGAAATAATAATCATGTAGATCATTATTAATTACCTTCTAATGTACCTTCGCAAATCCAATTATATATATATAGATGTACACAGAATGTAAGATCTATACCCCATGTAAAAAATCCTCCAGCTATTTATTTTTTTTCTATGTTACATATTGATATCTAAAGCTTTTATATATATATATATTAGATTAGTTAATTAATTAGTTATTTTTGGCATAAATAGTTGGGTCAAGTTAAATGATCACCTGAAAGTCGTTGTTAATGGCCATCCCAACGGCGCAAACAACTGTAGCAAAAATTCCAATTATCAACTGAACCTCCATCACCACCGTGTAAGTCACCGCCTGCTTCGCCTTGGCGTACGCCAGCTCCACCAGCGGCAGCACCAGCCCGTAGAGGGCAGCCGCCGCCAGCGTCATCACGAACCCAATGTAAAACTTTGCAGACGACTCGCCGGCTGGCCGGTCCCCGTTCGCGTCGACGGCGAGCACCACCGATCCGAAGGTAAGAAGCACCACCGCGTTTATGGAGGAGGCAGTGAACTTCTGCCGGACGATGAAGAAGGCGAAGAGAGCGGTGAATCCGAGCTGGGTGGAGATGAGGAGGGAGGAGGTGGAGACGGGGAGGTAGGAGATGCCGTAGGAGTAGAAGAAATCGTCGATCCCGGTGATGATTCCGATGACGGTGCTGTAGAGGAGGAGACGAGGAGAGAGGGAGAAGAGCTTGTGGCTGCCGTTTGGTCGTCGACTGCGGCGGTACTTGTGGAGGAAGGAGAAGAGGAGGGGGATGAGAAGGAAGGGGAAGCCGGCAGTCTGGAGGCATGCGGAGAACCATTTCCGGCTGCCGCCGTGGATGAAGTAGATTCGTAGGATGAGGGGGCTGCCGCTTGCTCCAACGATGAGGAGGATGACGTTGAGGGCTAATAGAGAGAATCTCCTTGTTTTGCTGACAGTTTTGGCGTCCCCCAAATTGTTGGAGCTCGTTGTAACATTAACTGTTCGGTGATCTTCGCTCTCCATAATTTTGAGAGTAGTAGTAGTAGTACTGCTGGCATTAATTCTCTCCCCACGGGATTCATTGATCTCCATACTTTTTGCAGTGCTAATTAAATTCCTGTTATCTCCATGCAATTCAATCTCCATAATTTTCCGTGTAGTACTACTGAATTAAGTACTGATCGATCACTCTCTCCCCACCGAGCTCGATCGATCCCCTTTATCCTTCACCTCATATTTTCTCCACTTTGGAGATTATTTATCATATTTATAAAGAAATTAGGACCTTGGGCTTTGTTCTAATTTTTCAGAACTCCGCCTCAAAGCTAGTTAGTTTCCTCAGATCTGCAGGTCTACTTGACGCCAGCTCATGGTCAATATCAATTATTTACATAATATTATATTATATTAATATTATATGTGGATTTTTTTATTTTTTTATTTTATTTTGATTGGGGATATCATATGTGGATGTAATTAATTAGCCGGTGAATATGAGATGCACTATAATATTCATCACGTCCTTAATTCGGAAAATCAAACCATCACAATAATTAATGCATTGCACGCAACTGTCTCAAATTATATAAAAACGTCAATTTCATGGGTTGATATCACCGTACAATTATTTTTATTTTTATTTTTTAAAAAACATATGTCAATTAAATTAGACTGAAAATTTATACAAAGATGCATCAAGTTATATTTTTTTAAGAATATAACAAATATTAATGCTGAGAAACATTCTCTTTATCAAGCAAAATCATTCACAATGACTATACACATTAAGTAATCGATGGTACTATTATTTTTAAAATATAGTAAATGGATAACTTTATAAAAAACAAATGAAGATAATAACATGTTAAGGATATTCTCAATCAATTAAAGCATCATCAAACTCTTGCGAGTGTTGATGTTGAAACCTCATTGGTCTATACTACTGTTGTCTAGAGCTCCATATTTTTATTTCATGTATATACTCTTGATGTTCTAATATATCATGATCGATGGAAGGAACATTTGATTGTTGGGACATTTCAAAAAGAGCTTGTTGATTTCGTATCCTGCTTGAACCTCTTCTAACCATGCATCGTTGAAATAAATGAATAATCTCTATAGAATCTCCCTCTAATCATAAATCATAAGGATGTACATTCAGCCGCTGAAATCAAATTAAGTCAATGCAACTTACTTTTCTGTAGCGGGTATGTAGACTAGTGAGGAGTTTAATGTCTCCCCATTAGATGAACATTTAATGTGGTCCCTAATAATGAATTTAGCTCCAGTCATTTCATTACAATGCATTGAACTGTTAAAATTGATCTCGAGCTAACTAAAAGATGGAGACTCAATGATAGAAAGAGAGGCACATTACCTACTAGGAGCAGAAGGGATGACTGTAAGATTGTTGTACATATATAAATCATAAATCTTACGTTGAAAATATATAGTTTGATTACATTTTTTTAAATTTTACATTATTCACGTTATTACATTAATTCAGATCCGCATTTGAATGTATCCATTTAAATTTTCATTGATCAATCTCAAATTCAATTATAAAAATAATTGAGGGCCAGAGCCGTGAAGCATTTGCAATATCACGTGTATTTTTTTTTTTAATTCGTGCCGTATAATCACCAGTTATTCTTTTTCATTATAAATATAAAAATAATTGAGCTGCGAAAAGTAGTCCCCACCTCCAATTGATTTTTTGAGCCACTATCCTTGTCTTTTCTCGTGATTGAATTATTGAGCAACGTCGCAAGTTCAAACATACACACTCACTCGTATCAATACAATAATATTATACATCAGAATCGAGCAGTCATGATGCTATAAAAATGAACAGCCAACCATTACGACATTGATAAAGTCAGCATCGACGGTGCTAATAATTTTACCGATGCTGAACTGACGCTAATAATTACGTAATACTATCAATGCCGGTCTGACCGATGCTTATATTTACTTCTTTTGGAATTTGATATACTTCTAATAAATCTCTCCTCTTAAGATAAAGCCACCGTAGTTATTAAAAAAAATATATAAAGCCACAACTTAACACATCAGCATCTAAAAAGCTAAATTATTGCCACTGACTTAGAAATACCATCAAGTTTATGTAACCAGAAAACATGCGATAACATATGTCGATTTCTTGATCATGGTGGTAGGGGCATAACCATGAAAAAACTGTCGGAAGGTGGCAAGCACAATACTATCTAACTTAGTGAGATAGAAGATAAAACTTTAAAAAGAAAAAGAAATTTTAACTTGTCATATTCTTCATACTTAAAATGCTGATTAAAATGACTATTTATACTAAACACAGTGACTCTTGAACTTCCACACATTCATTAGTTTAACAAAACTTTAAAAAATATATTTAAAGCTAATAAACACATAATTTTAATTTTATGAGGTAGCTGAACAGTCTTCACTAAAATAGCTATAACTCCCTCGACAAATTTCAGATTGTCTTACTGATGGAGAGAGTCTCATCTCTTCTTCTTTCGACTCATTGGACTCCCGCAGGCCCATTTCTCTGATGAAATCATCACATGGGCTCCGCCTCTCGTCTGTGCCTTCTTCTTCTGGCTTGTTTGGCTCCGCTTCTCACGATCGGCCCTCCATTTCTCTCTTTTCTATTCTTTTTTTGATCGCACGATTAAACTTCGCAATTTCAAAAACACATCCCACAAGCAAAGAAACACGCTTTCTCCCTCCCGAAAACTCTCACCGTTATATAGAGAGTATATAACACATGCACCAACTCTGAAGTTCACACACAACTATCAACTTGAATATTCTTTGATCCTCATTTGATAAAGTTGTATAGTAGTTTATAATGTACTCTACATTCATATTTTTTCCTCCATCAACTATGGAATCCTTCCAAAGACTAATTCACCAGACTCAACACCCCACCTTGTCAACCATCTCACTCCCAGATCTCTTCATTTCTAACATCAGTCGTGCGATTGTTTCTTCATAATTAGTTTGATTTGTACGTAGACAACATAACATTTTGTAATAATACAACATTAGGAATAATGGAGAACTGACTTTCGTTAGAAAATAAACCTGCAGAGCAAGGTGAGATATGTCGCAATTTACACTGTCTTGTTTGCCGCAAGGACTAAAATTAGGACCAAAATGGTACTAATTTAAAAAACAATAATAATAATAATAATAATAATAATAATAAATAAATAAATTCTTTTAATCATTCTACATAAATTCAAATATAAAAAAATATTATTTTACCTCACATACTCAATAATTTTCAATAAAATTATTAACTTTATTTCACATCCTAGATCAAAATACTCGATTCGAATATTTTGATCTAAAATGTGAAATAAAGTTGATATTTTTATTGAAACTTATTGAGTATGTGAAGTAAAATAATATTTTTTTATATTAAAATTTATGTAAAATAATTAAAAAAATTTATATATTATTATTATTTTTTAAACTAGTATCATTTTGATCCTCGCACCAAACAGGGTCTTAGACATCAGCTTTCTCAACTTGTTACACATGCAGAGTTAATGTTTCCCACAATCATTTGCAATCATTCTCATCATCTACAGGAATTCCCTGTTGGAGTAAAATTAACCTGCCATAGAAATTAAAGCAGAGAGAAAAAGGCAGAAATCTAGAGATAAAACTTCATTAAAGCAAAAGCACATGCTAAACTTCTCTGTTTTTTTAGAACAAC
Source organism: Apostasia ramifera (assembly GCA_019297695.1). NCBI lineage: Eukaryota > Viridiplantae > Streptophyta > Magnoliopsida > Asparagales > Orchidaceae > Apostasia > Apostasia ramifera. Next base: position 126,636 of record JAEMOT010003819.1, on the reverse strand, counting down.
CAAGGCTTATAGGGCCTATTTGACAGTAAATTTAGATTCAAAATAAATAGAATCGAATTTGAAGTTTGAAGTGACTTCAGATAAGTGAAGCAGTTTCAAACTTAAATTCTGTTTGGATGAAACGTAGCTTAAAGCTAGTTTTGAATCTACTTTAATTTATTTTTATTTGGATAAATATTAATTTAGAAACCACTTCATCTCACAATAAAATCTCAAAAATATATTTATATCAAAATTTTTACGAAAATATATATCAAAATTTGAGATATTTAAAGGATGTGGTTATGAGTCAAAAGATGATTTGTTATTATTTTTTAAATTTTGAATTTATCAGATTTAATTATCCATTAATTTTAGCCCGAGAGAAATATCAAATTTATTTTTAGATATATTTTTCTGAAAATCTGAGAAAAAAGAAGAATTAAGCGATCGCGACTCTGAAACCATCGTTTCGGTGGTTTCGACTTCGTAACTTTGAAGTCGTTTCATGCTTCTAAAACGGATTCAAATTTATGGGATGAATCAGAATTATTTAGCTAATTAATTTTATTAAACAATCTTCGTCCCACTTGAAATTGAAAAAAACCACAAAAAAAAAAAAGAAACGTGCATGGCGATAGCATAAGGCTCTCACCATTTATAACTACTATCCTATTTTTTCTCCCATTAACCCATCAGATAATAACTATATTTTGACACGTTCAAACTCTCTAAACCACAAAACTAATACATTTTTTTGCATTAATTTATTACACACCCTTTGATGCAAAATCTCCAACACCAAGATACTCGAAACTTCTCAAATTTTGAAAAATTGAGTGCCGTTGTAAAGCCACCAGCAACTTGAACTTCAGTAGGACAATATTTGATTGCAATAGTTCTATTGGCAACAATATCTCACACAAAATGATGCCGAAATTCTATATGCTCATGAAACACTGAGTTCTTCGTCATAGATATTGTGGATTTATTATCACAAAAGATATCTATCGCCTTTAGTCGAGGTTGACACAAGTCTTCTAAAATTCTTCTTACTCAAATTGCCTCGCATGCTGTAGATGTAATGGCAATATATTCAACCTTTGGTGAAGATAATGCAATACTAGTTGGCTTCTTCGAACTCCAAGATATACGTTGTTCCAGATCCAAGTTTGAATATAAACTCACTTGTACTTTTTCTATTATCCATGCAACCTGCCTAATTATCGTCAATAAAACCAACTAAATTAAAATAAAGGACTGATTTATACCAAATAAATGTTTCTAGAATGTAACAGAGAATTCGTTTGGTTGCTTCAAGATGATAAACTAAATGATTATGCATGAACATTGAAATAAGACTAATTGAACACACAATATCTGATCACGTATGTGTTAAATACATGAGACCACCGACAATTCCTTTGAACAGCTTCTCATTTATCTTTGTTGTACCATCATTCAAGAAAAGCTTTTCATTTGTATTCATGGGAGTTGAAAATGATTTGCAATTCAACATATTATATTTCTTAAGCAAGTCTAGTGCATGCTTTGCTTGAGAAATAAATATTCCATCATTAGTTTGTGCAATTTGTATTCCCAAAAAATAATGAAGTGATCTCAAATCGATCATATCAAAGTCCCTCATCATGTCATCTATAAATTCTTCAACTAAAATTTTAGATGATCTAGAATAAATAATATCACCAACATAGACAAAAAAATAATTAGATCTGTACCTCGAGACATCACATACAATGTAGGTTCACTTTCACTCTTGTGAAATCCCTTTTCCTAAAAGTATGAATCAAGTTTCTCACACCATGCTTGTCACACGAATTTACAGAAAATTTGGCAGCATGTCAACAAAGCCTGGGTGACTGGAACAAATAACAAAAACACAAAATTTCAATAACTATATAATGTGCTACAACAAAAATATATATCTATAATCATATCAACACTACATATATTCATACTGGACTAATATCTACAAAATTATTATAAAGTCAATAGTTCATAAAATTATATTATCCAAAATATACAATAAAAATGATTAAAAATCTTTCTGAGGTTATCTTTTTCTGCTCAACATTAACCTGTAACAAAATAATAATAATGGAATGAGTATAAATTACTCAGTGGATAGCCCAGACTTAAATGAGTAAGTAAATTCAAAAGATAATTAAACAAATATACACTATATGATCAGAATTTAAATGATTAGTGTATGATAATAGGAAAATTATATACACCTCAAAAGATAATAAGTTGTAGTGTAAATAATAGTGATAATATATAGAGCATATTAAAAGATAACAGATGATCACATCATGATATTCACACATATATTCATATCTATACTGATCGCAATTCACTAAGGTACTAGGCTAAAGCTTAACAAAGTGAACCCGTCGATTCCTATGAGGACTCGTCAATCCCAAACTATGGGAACTCGTCAGTCCCGCTCATGACCTACATCATACAAAAGTATCTAGTTGCACATGTCGATCTATCATATCTCACGCATACATAATAGATCATATGCTCCAAATATAACGAATTTTTTATACACAATATTGAATATACAAAAATAACAAGTGAGCAAATGATAAAATAAACAATGTGTGAAGCAGCAATAGAAATAGGCAAATCAAATAATCAGATATCAAAAGGTATTCAGAGCAATTATATTTCTTTGGTTATCTCTTTCGAGATGCCATACAAATACGATACAATATATACATCAAAAGAGCATATATATATATATATATAGGAATATCACTTAATTAAGAATTACGCATCTCGAATAAGTCCAAAATGATCCAAAACTCACCTCGAATCTCCTACCTCCTCAGTGTCAATCAAATATAAAGTTAAACATATATTTGAATTACTCACCCCAAAATTGCTCAAAAAAATTCATATAATATACTTTTTGAATATCTCTAATTAATCTAGACAATATACATAAAATTACATGTATATATAGATTAAATCTAAATAAAATTATAAATTTAAGAATATTTCTAAAAATAATTAGAAATATCTATTTAAATTAAAATTTATAGAAAACATTTCAAAATATAGTAAGAACATTAAAAATTTATCAAATTGATAACTTAATTTTAAATATACCTTCGCCTTGATTTCTACTATGAAATTTAAACTCCGATGGCTAAATGCTGGTCTTGGTGTGAACTCGGCAGAGAAGAATGGCGAAAGGAGGAGGACAGCGGGAAAGAGAGAGAGAGAATAGCCCCTTCTTCTTCTTCCTCTTCCCTCCCTTCTACTTCTTTTCTTCTTCTTGTACTCTTCGTTTCCGCCGCCTCCTTCTTCTCTTCCTGCGTTTGAGTGGATGGAACAGAGGGTGAGAGTAGGAATAATGGTGAGGAAGAGAGAAAAAAACAACAACAGTCCCCCTTTTCATTCTTAACCAATAATGGTAAAATTGCATTTTAATTCCAACTTTTTCACCTTCTTATAAATAGATCCAAAAATCTTTACACTTACGTTCAAATTTCTTCATTTTACATCCAACTCAATTTTAATAAATTTTGAATTATATTTTGACTTGCTAAAAACTATAAAAATAGTTCAATTACATACTTAAACTAATATTTCCAACAACATTGTTTTTTAGGTTATCACAATGCACTTGGCGCTTGCTTAAGCCCATAGAGTGCCTTCCTTAGCTTGTGAACCTTCTCCTCTTGGCCTTCAACAATAAATCCTTGTGATTGTTCTACATACACATCTTCTTCCAAAGAACCATTCAAAAAGGCTGATTTGACATCAAACTGAAAAACTTTCTACTTCAATTGTGAAGCTAAGGCTAAAATCAATCCAACTGTTTCAAGGCGAACAACAGGAAAAAAAGTTTCAAAAAAATCTATACCGTGCTTCTGCACATAATCATTAGCTACAAGGCGTGCTTTGTATTTATTTACATTTTCATCCGAATTGTATTTCACCTTGTAGACCCACTCTATACCTAATGGATCTTTATCTTTAAAAGTATATCAACAAGCTCCAATACATTATTCTTTTCAATGGATGTAATCTCCTCCTTCATAGCAATTTCCCATTTATCATTCCCACAAGCATCCTCATAGCATAGAGGTTCTGCAACCATGAGAGCAAAAGTACATAATTCATAAATATCTTTCAAAGATTTTACCTTTCTTAGAGGAGTGTCAGTATCTTTAATGTCACAATAGCCTCTTGAATCACTTCTTTGTCTGGATGAACCACTGCTAATAATTGAATTAGGCGTAGGAGAGCCATGTTGGATCAATGCATCGTCATTCAAATTTACCTTAATATGATCACTTTCCGCATTGTACATGGGCTGAATTTTTTTTGAATTTTCCTCCCAACAACTGTTCTCATCAAAAATAACATCTCTTCAAATAATTAACTTCTTAGGTCCCATTGTTTTGAAATTAAAAATTAACTTTGTTAAATTTAATCTTACAAATAAACAGACCCTTAGTATTTGGAATGTATAATCTATAGCCCTTGAACTCATCGCTATAGCTAACAAAATTGCATTTTTCACTCTTTTTTGTCCAGTTAACTACATTCATCAGAAGCTATCAAGGCACATACAACACACCCAAAAATTCTTAAGAGAACTTACATTGGGTTTACGATTCCACCAAGCTTCAAATGGAGTCATATTGCGTGCTACCTTTGTTGGGGAAATATCAAGAGGATAAACTGAGGTAGCAACAACTTCTGCCCAAAATTCATTTGGCAATTCCTTCTCATTTAACATATTTCGAGCCATTTCAATAATTGTTCTAACTACAACACCATTTTATTCAGATGTTTTGCGAATTGTAAGCTGTCTACGAATCTCCTGCTTCTTACAGAAAATGTGAAATCCTTTGGATAAAAACTCTCCTCCTCTATTGTTTCGAAAAATCTTTATATCATGTCTACTTTCTTTCTGCACAAAGGCTTTAAGTTTCTGAAATTTTTCAAATGCCTCTGATTTATGTGCAAGAAAAAAAAACCCAAATCATGCAAGTAAAATCATCAGTACGTAAACAATAAAAATATCTACTTTGATTAAGGATGAAGTATTCATTAGAGCACAGATATTTGCATGAACTAACTCAAGTGGCTCCTTGGCTCTCCAAGCTTCACTAGCAAGAAATGATTGTCGTTATTGTTTACTGATGTTCAGAAATACCAGGTAGACCATTCACCATACCTTTTTGACTAAACAATTTGAGTCCATTAAAATGCAAGTGTACCATAACCATAATGCCAGAGCCAAGATTCATTCTTAATGCTTGCCACCAATGCATGATTTTCAATATGAGTAATTCTAATAGGATATATCTTGTTGGGAGCCATGCTAACTTTAATAAATGGAGAAGTAGAATTATCATGTTTAATCACACACATCTCATCTTCAGAAATGAGTATATTCGAAAGAAAGTTGGTGTTGCACCAATTGAGGATAAACTTAGAAAAAATCGGCTTAGATGATTTGGACATCTAAATCGTAGGCCGATTGAAGCTCCAGTTAGAAAAATTGAATTATTGGATTTTGCCCATGTACAAAGAGGAAGAGGGAGACCAAAGAAGACATGGCAAGAAACTATAAGGAGTGATCTTAGTTACTTAAACTTAGATAAGAATTTGGTTACTGATAGAGCGCAATGGAAACAAAGGATTCATGTAGCCGACCCCACCTAGTGGGATTAAGGCTTGGTTGTTGTTGTTGTTGTTGTTGTTGTTGTAATCACACACATCTCATCTTCAAACATAATAGAATATCTTCGCTGTGTTAATTGTCCAACACTTAATAAATTGTGAGCCAATCCGAGCACCAAAAAATATCACGTATTAACTTTTGTGTACCTAATTTATCCTTCACTATAATTGTCCCTTTGCCAGCAATTTGTACCTGTTTATCATCACCTAATCGAATATGCATCTTCACAGAATCATCAATATCACGATTCATATGATTACTACAACCACTATCTAGAAACCAAACATCAATATTAATATGTTGAGATTCTATAGAAGTAAGAAATACATTACCATCCTCTTGTTTCTCCTCAGTAAAATTTACTCGGTTTTTTCAAGTGGAAGAACATCTTTGAATCCTTTTTTTTTTTTGAAATTCGGTCGTAGCCTATAATACTATAACAGTAAAAAAGATACATCAGGAACAAAAGGGTCGATCCTCATTGAGAATCGCACAAAAATCGAGTGGGAGGGACATGCCCCTGCGCCACTCTGTATTATCAAAACAAGAAAAGGAAGCAACAAAATCTGCAACTCTATTAGCGGCTCTGGAAACATGAGATATCCTATGTGGCTTAAAGGCATCAAAAAGAGCAGAGATCTGGGCCATGGTCCGGTCAGGAGGATGTCCTCTGGCTGTCCGATGCAGGTCCGCAATGGTGATGGCTGAGTCCCCCTCTACCCAAACCCCGTCCGCCGTATCCGCCCACTCCTGGGCGGCTGTCAACGCGATGAGCGCTCCCGTTGCTTCTGCTGTCAGAGTGGCCTGGGTGTAGAGCTTGGAGCCTGCTGCTAGGAGGAGGTTGCCACAGTGGTCCCGCACAACTCCGCCCGCACCTGCTGCGCCATTCTGTTTAACGGAGCCGTCAAAGTTCACCTTAATCCATCATGGGAGTGGGGGATCCCAATGGGAAGCAGAGGGATAACAACAACCTTGAAGGCTGTTGGGATCCCAGTTCCCCACGTTGGATGAAGATTGTTCTTGGGCTTCGCTAAAATGAACAAGTGCAGCGATTACTCTAGGCAACGGGAAGGGTTTATTGTGGACGCGACCATTGCGAGCTCTCCAAGAGTGGTACAAAGCCGCCACTATTTTAATTGCCTGAGGGTCAGCTGCATTCTTTTGGATCCTTTTTATGTATCACAAGAAATGCCATGGCATATTTCAGAGACAATTATCAAATGAAAAAATTAAGCAGATGACCGGAAGAAAGAAAAAAAAAAGAATAAAATAGAATTGCTATCGAACAAGGAGTCGATACGATGGCATGTCATCCAACCTTTGTATGTCTTCGAGCAGAAGCTCGTGCTCTAGCTGACACCTTGTGGCTTTCATTACCACGTTGAAGTCCATATAGGAAGCATGCAAAGCCAGCCCTGGAAGACCCATTTGCTTGAAAGTTATGCAGAATAGAAGGTTGAAGGCTTGCTCATCTTCTGCAAGTAGCTTTAAAGAATACCGCACCCATCATTGTCCTTGGTTTGGTAGCTTGAAGATCAAGCATTTGAATAAGCATGAATGTGATATTGACACCGGCAACAGCAAATGGATACTCCCACAAGGATCGATTACCCACTCGTGTCCAGATAAGATCCTTAAAGGGTTTTGGAAAAGTTGTTGCAAAGAACAACAGATTCTCTAATGATATAAATCCACCACCCCTAAAATCTGTGGATGGATCTTTCCCTTGCCAACCCATTTCCTTCCATCGTTCAGATATCAAATCATGTAATTCAACTTGCGGAAATGCAGCATAACAAAGGGCCCTTAAGGTTTCCTGGTGCTCAAGCTTTGAACTATCATAAGAAACATCCATGCGTCTTTGCAATCTCTGCAAACAATCTTCTCGTAATGGAGTTAATTCAAATGAAATTCCTCAAAACTTTCCGAAGAATATGAGTGGCTTTCTGGGGGGAGAGAAGGCAATATGCAATGCCCTCGGGAACCAAAGTGGTGCAGGAGAGAGAGAAAAAAAGGAAGAACAAGAAGAGAGGGTAGAGCTACGTTGCTATAGCGAGAGGAAGAAGTTTCTTGAATGCCTAGGTTTTTGCAAAGAGAGGAAGAGAGAGAGAGAGAGAGATCCAAAGCACTAGCTTCAAAACCTCGACCTCGCCTTTCTTTCTCTGTTGTACTCTTCCTTTCTCTATCCAAAATTCTCTCTTCATCCACCACTGCCGCCACCCCCTGGGCAGGTTCTTCTAGCAAGAAATGGCCTCTCCTTAGTAAAATTTACTTGTTGCTTTGCTTTATCCCAGCAATATACTTTAATATGCCCATACTTCTAACAAAAAATGCACTGTTTTGTCTTATAACTGCCTTTTGGTTCCCTTTGTTATCATACTCAAAGTACTTATAATGACCAGCTAACCTTTCCCGATCTCTACCACGCGCAACCACGATAGCCACCTCTACCTCGACCTCTATCATTATTTTTCCTTTTGTTAGTGATCTCTACTTTTGATTGGAATGCTTGCTCAATATTTTTCTCTAAAGACGTGTTCATTCTATCTTTCATGTGCTAACAAGGAACCCATTAATTCATTTCGAGAATAAGAAGACAGATCATTAGATTCTTCAATGGCAATGATTACATGATCAAATTCGGAAGGCAAACTTCTTAAAACTTTCTCCACAACTTTCTACTCTTCTACTTACTCTCCATAAGTTTTCATTTGATTCACAATAATAAAAATTCAAGAGAAGAATTCTTGAACAGATTCACTTCCTTTCATGATTCAAGTCTCAAAATTTCGAAGTAGAGTTTGGAGTTTCACAACAGTTACCTTGTTATCTCCGTGATACTCTTGCCGTAGAATAGCCCATGCTTCTTTTGACTTTGTTGCGTTAGCAATCCGTGGAAAAATTGTATCAGCAACGGCTTGTTACAATACCAACAAAGCTCTTGCATCCTTCTTTCTATTTTCCTTGAAATCTACTGTTGTCTCTGAATCTGCATAGCCATTCCCAACTAGTTCCCAGAGATCTTGTGAAAAGAAAATTGTCTTCATCTTAATACTCCAAAAATCATAATCGTCACCAGAAAAAATTGGCACTAGAGATTGTGAGAGATTTAAGGCTGCATTTGGTAAAATTTTTCAGTATAAAAAAGTGCTTTATCACATTATTAAAAGTTAAAAATTCTGTTTGGTAAAATAGCTTTTAAGCTGTTTTCAACTCTTAAAAAACTAAAAAACAGCTGTAAAGAAAAGCAGAAAAAAATAGCTTTTTAAAATAATGATTCTGCTCTAATTATTTATAGACAAAAATGCCCTTAAAACAGTGAGCATTCATTATTTTAAAAAAAATTAAAATTTGAATTTTAAATCCTAAATTTTTAACTATAAAACCCAAACCAGCCTAAAGTAAAGCTTGCTGAAAAAAAATTTAAAAAAAATTATTATTGTTGTATACGATTTTTCATATTTTTGATATATATTATATAGTTGATTTAATTTTTTGTAAAGAGAAATAATAAACAAAATTTTTTATTACATATAATTTAATATAAAAATATATTAAATGATATTATTG
>JAEMOT010003819.1:73434-116934 GCA_019297695.1 Apostasia ramifera | reverse complement strand
ATATTATTGATATAGTAAAATAAGTAATATACATAATTATGTAGATATAATATAAAATAAACTCATAGCAGATATAATTAAAATATATAAAATAAACTTATTTATTTAAAAAATTTACAACTAATATACAAATAAATTATAAAAATACTATAATATATATCGTAAATTAATGGCACATAAATTTAATTATTTAATAGAATGGGTTAATTATTATACATTTATAGAATATATGTAATAAGAAGTACTTAAATTAAATGTCTAATTTAATCAAAAGTAAAAATATTTTAGGCAGTGCAACAGTTTTAAACAAATAGTTCTGCTTTTGATGGCAGCTTTTAATAGCAGTTTGCCAAACATATAAAACAGCTTTATTCAACAGCACTTTTTTATACAGCTATACAGTATAATACTTTTTTATACAGCACAACAATGTCAAACAGAGCCTAAGTGTATTTGTATTATTTGCCATTGAACATGGCAAATAAAACTTACTACAAAAGCTTCTCTAAAAAACTTGTTGCTTCAACAAACCAAAAAAATCCACTATGTACGGCTACGCTCAATTAGATCAGAACATGGCTCTAATACCAAGAACTGGAGTAAAAGAAACCCGCCATAGAACTTAAAGCAAAGAAAAATACAGAAATTTGGAGATAAACCTTCATTAAAGCAAAAGAACACACTAAACTTCTCAGTTTTTGAGAACAATCAAGGCTTACAGCGAAAACAACCAAAAAAAAGAAAAGTGCATTGTGATAGCATAATGCTTTCACTATTTATAACTACTTTGCAATATTTTTCCCATTAATCCAACAGGTAATATTAACTATATTTTGAGACATTCCAACTCTCTAAACCACATAACTAATATATGTTTTTCGCATCAATTTATAACATTCCCACACTAACTGATCCTTGAGATAATTTCGTATGCTGATCACAGTTCTTGTTTGACTAGTTCAGTAGAATTAAATAATCTCCCGAATCATTGACATAAATATTTTCAGAGCGGCACTAGCAAGTAGTTCAAGCGCTTTCACTTTACCACCTTCGTATATCTGACACTGGCCAACAATCAATAGTTTTCCCTTATAACAAACTAAAATATGAACTACAACACAAGACAATTTTCAGAATCTACCACAATGAGTAGATACATAAAATTCAATATTATCAAAATAACATAAAGAACAAGGATTTAGGAGTCAAAGAAACAGCACAAACACACATCAAAAAGAAAATACAGCAGATGCAACAAAAGATAGCAAATAGAACACGCTTTAATAAAATTGAAAATACTAACATATATTAGCACGCACGTAAGGGAAGACCCACACTGTAACTAAAAATAGCACAACAACAAATGTATTCAAGACCTTCTCCTGACTCTGCAAAATCCTGTGCATGATGTTGACCCCACCGTTCACCTCATCTCAGACTCTGCTATGAGAGGGACAGAGACTGGAAGCCGAGACTCTATAGTGATGGCCTTGCTCCGCTGGTACACTTTGTATTCTCCGTAGAAGTAGGAAGCAGAGCCCCAAAGGGCGAGGGCTAGGGCGACGCCCTTCTGGCCGTTAAACTTCTCGTGGAAGAAGAAGACAGCGAGCACCTCCGTCAACGGAATGGAGGCGGCGATGACGATTCCAGCGAGCAGCGCCGACGAGTACTTTATGGTGCAAACCAGGGCCACGAAGAATACCTGTGACAACGCGGCGGTGGAGACGATCACTAGATAGTAATTTGCCTTCCCGAGTCCGTACGCTTCGGCCTCGTTCGAGATTGCCTAATTAAATATATTAATTAAAATATGAATGATATCGTTAGTTAGTTCAGTGAATTAAAATCCAAAATTATGATTAATCGATTTATTAATTATTATATATATTTAAATTATTTAATATTAATAACAATTAATTTATTCTTTCTAAAGATCCTCTCATGGATTGCGTACCTAATTTATTTAAATATTAAAAGTGGTAAATGTCATGGGGTAAATATTTATATATTAAAAAATTTATTTATTATTCTTAATTATTCTATTAAATTTTTAACAAAATAAATTTAAAATTTTTTAAACTCAATTCTTATCCAATTCCCTTAACAGCAAGAAAACGGAGAAATAAAATAAATAATGATCACATATATAATTTTATTAATTTAAAAATTATCTTTCTATTCCCTACTAATAGCAAATTTTAAAAATTCATTAAAGATAAAATATTTATATTAATTTTAGGGACGCAATTGAAATTATCTTTAAAGCATAATTAAGACTGATATCAAAAAATTTTCAAAATTATAATTTTACAAGATATTATCACTCTAAATTTGAATGGCGTTTACCCATTTTAAAAATATAAAATATTTTAATTTGTGTCTCTTCTCCTCACTAAGTGAAAAGAAAACTTACCTAGAGTCAAAAGATTATGAATTTAAATTCATATCACTATAATTTTTAATTAAGATGAGAGATTATGGTGTTTGAAATAAATAATAATAATAATAAAAGCTTTCAAATTTTATCTTAATTTTTTTAAAATTATTTTATCTTGTGTTACTCTACAATTTGCATGAATTAAAGTAAAAAATGTTGAAATAAATACTTTTTGAGTATATATTCTTTATGAAATCTTTCAAAACACATGAGATGATATATTTAATAAAAAAAATAGCAAATAGATCCATTTAGTCTTCGCCAATGTGTGTCAAGATTTTATGATTTTCAGATCAATCAAACTACTATCTTTAATTTAAGAAGTCATAAAATTAGGTTCTTCGGCCATAAATCAATAGATAAAAGGTTATTTTTTCTCACTTATCTCTCTAATTTTTACCTTTACACTCTCTTTCTCTTCTCTTTATTTGCACCTGGCGATTACATATACCAAGTGTGATGGCACTATGAACAGTGGCACTAGGGCAATAAGGGCGACTACGCTTGGGTGGCAATTCTTAGAGTGAAATAAGAGGAAAGGATCGAAGAAAAAATAGAAAAAAAAAATATTCTTTTGCTTGTTAGAACCTTCTCTAATACCCCATGTCGAACAATAGCCCAAGTCGAATAGTACCCTAAAGGCGAACAGCAGCTCAAGCCGAGCAGCAGCTCAAGACGAACAGCAGCTCAAGCCGAATAGCAGCTCAAGCCGAATAGCAGTTCAAGGATATACCACTAGATCGTATCCTCTGTACTACTAAGTCAACTCAGCATTTAAGATAGCATGGGTGGCCACTTCCTAATCGTACTTTGCAGGAATAGGTATCAGATGTGGCAGACTGTATCTATTACGCCCCTCTTCTTCGATCTATAAATAAGGAGAAGGAGAAGAAGCTAAGGAGGTCTCTCTCTCTCTCTCTCTCCGGCTCTCTCTCTCTGGATGAGCTACCTCTCTCTCTCGATCTCTCTCTTTTGTACTCGTTCGATCTCCATTTAAAGACCATCAAATTTTGTAAGAGAAGAGATTCAATTAGTAGACTTAAATAGCCTAGACGGCGTCATGGTTTTTCTCCCGAATACTCGGATTTTTATGTAAAAATTATCATCTCATTTTATTCTATTTTGGCATATTTTTTGCATCAATAATGGTGCCCTCACGCAGGACTGATACCTCACTATGTGAGATTCCCTTCTCTAAATTTCTCACTATGTGACATTCCCTTCTTTAAAACTCTCACTACTTGAGAACTCCTTCTCAAAGTCCAAGCTTATAGTCAAACTAGCTTGGTGATGGGCAGTTAAAGGGAAACCCCTTCTCGAAGTCCCAGCTCACGATTATGGCAGCTCGGCAACTGAAAGTTAAGGGTGACATCTTCTCTAAAACCCCTTCTCAAAGTCCCATTTAGTAGTCAAGGCTTGGTGACTGACAGTCAAGGGAAAACCCCTTCTCAAAGTCCCAGCTTACGATCATGGCAGCTCGGTGACTGAAAGTCAAGGGTAACCTCTTCTCTAAATCTCCTTCTCAAAGTCCCAACTTATAGTCAAGCCAGCTTGGTGATGGGAAGTTAAGGGCAAACCCTTCTCAAAATCTCAGCTTACGATTATGGCAGCTCGACGACTGAGAGTCAAGGGTGACCTCTCTCCTAAAATCTCTTCTCTAATAGCTTCCACAAAGCGGCTCAATCATGACGAGCTGACGACTCTTCCACGAAGCGGCTCAACCATGATGAGCTAATGACTGCAGGGAGTAATCTCTTCCCTAATCCCCCTCGTCGAACAGCTCTCCTCTAACAGCTTTTATGAAGCAGCTCAACCATGATGAGCTGACGACTCTGCAGGGAGTAATCTCTTCTCTAACACCCTTTGTCGAACAGCTCTTCTGTAATAGCTTCCATGGAACAGTTCTACTATGACGAGCGAACGACTCTGCAGGAAGTAATCTCTTCTCTAACACCTCTCGTTGAATAACTCTCCTCTAATAGCTTCCACGAAGTAGCTCAACCATAGTGAGCTGACGACTCTGCACTCAAGTAATCTCTTCTCTAACACCCTTCGTCGAACAGCTCTTCTCTAATAGCTTTCATGGAGCAATTCTTTTATGAGGAGCTGACGACTCTGCAGGGAGTAATCTCTTCTCTAACACCCCTCGTCGAATTGCTCTCTTCTAATAGCTCTTCTCTAACAGCTTTCACAAAGCAGCTCAACTATGGCGAGCTGATTGCTTTGCATGGAGTAATCTCTTCTCTAACATCCCTCATCGAACAGCTCTTCTCTAACAGCTTCCATGGAGCAGTTCTACTATGACGAGCTGACGACTCTGCAGGGAGTAATCTCTTTTTTAACACCTCTCGTCAAACAGTTCTCCTCAACAGCTCTTCTCTAACAGCTTCCACGAAGCAGCTCGACCCTAGCGACCTGACGACTCTGCACTCAACCACAACAAGCTGATGACTTTGCACTTCTACAAATCAACCCAACTATGACGAGCTAATGACTCTGCAAAAAGGATTTCTATGGAGGTCCACTGAAACAGCATGATCAAAATTAGCACGTACATCAATGTACATTATGCTCTGGATGGGGATATGTTAGAACCTTCTTTAACACCTCAAGTCGAACAGCAGCCCAAGTCGAACAGTACCCCAAGTCGAATAGCAGCTCAAGCCGAACAGCAGCTCAAGCCGAACAGCAGTTCAAGGAGATACCACCAGATTGTACTCTCCATACTACTAACTCAACTCAGCATTTAAGACAGCATGAGGCCCACTCCCTAATCGTCCTTTACAGAAATACGTGTCAGATGTAACAGATTGTACCTATTACGCTTCTCTTCTCCGGGCTATAAATAAGGGGAAGAAAGAGATGTGGCAGACTGTACTCATTTATTTTCTTATAATAAGAGCTCTTGTGTTGCATTAATAATTTAGTTTTTTTTATAACTACATTAAAAATTAGTTGTTCTTAAAAACTTAATATGTATTTTATAAATGAAGGCAATTTAATTATAAATATACCTCACATATATCTAATATATGGTAAAAAAGATTTTATAGGAGGAGACTAATATTTGAGCATTGCCGTACTGTTTAGCAACTAATTAATGATTGTCTGAATTGACATTACTTTGATTATAGTTGAATTATTAAATTTATTTTGTAGTAGCCTTTCAATCACTAAGTTTGGCTGTGATTTAAAATAAAATCACTGCATTAAAGTTAAAATTTTATCTTTTTCATTTAACAAGAAAATATTTATATCCTTGAACAATTATTGAACATGCCGTACATGTTCAAAAAAAATATGAACAAAAAAATAATAAATTAAATACATGAATATTCTAAGAAATAATATATATATATATATATATATATATACGATGAAATATATATAAATTTAACATATTGCGCAGTAATTTGCGCTAGAACTTTTTTAGTAAACAGTAACTCACCTGGAAGTCGTTGTGAGCCGCCATACCAACGGCGCAAACAGCAGTTGCGGCGAGTCCAATTGTCAACTGAACCTCTATCAACACCATGACGGTCACCTTCTGCTTGGCTATGGCGTACGAAAGCTCCATCAACGGCAGAGCCAGCGCGTAGAGGGCAGCAGCCGCCAGCAACATCATGAACCCAGTAAAAAATTGCGCAGTCGACTCCCCCGCCGGCCGGTCATGACCGTTAGTGTCGATCCCCAGCACCACCGATGCGAAGGTCAAAATCACCACTGCGTTTATGGATGAAGCTGTGAACTTGTGCCGGACGATGAGGAATGCGAAGAGTGCGGTGAATCCGAGCTGGGTCGCTAAGAGGATGGCGGAGATGGAGACGGGAACGTAGGAGCTGCCATACGAGTAGAGGAAGTCGTCGATCCCGGTGATGATTCCGATGACGATGCTGAAGAGGAAGAGACGACGACGGAGGGAGAAGAACTTGCGGGCGCCTGGTGCTCCCCGGCGGAGGCCGCGGCGGCGGAGGAAGGAGAAGAGTGGGGGGAGGATGAGGATGGGGAAGCCGGCGGTCTGGAGGAAGGCAGAGAACCATTTCCGGCTGCCGCCGTGAAGGAAGTAGATCCGCACTAAGAGGGGCGTGCCGGAATTGCTGATGAGGAGAAGGACGACATTGGCGGCTAAGAAGCAGAATCTCTTCGTTTTGTTGACTGTTAATTCGGCTGCTCCAAAATTGTTGGAGCCCGCTGTTCTGGATTCAATCTCCGCAATTTTCGGAGCGCTGGAGTCTCTCTCCTGATGATGTGATTCCTTCTCATGATCCATAGTTCTCGGAGTACTATTCAATTTTGCCTCTTCGAAAGTGGACTCAATCTCCATAATTTTCGGAATACTGAACTCTCTCTCTCTCTCTCTCTCTCTCTAATCTTCACCTATATCTTCTTCGCTAGAAATATAGATAGAAAGAATTTCTTGCTTTATTTATAAAGAAACTAGAATAAATTAACCAGCTGGCTGACCTTTGCTAACCCAAACCCTAACACAACACAAGTCATCTAATCTTAACATGCAATATATATATAGTTTGTGTGATTAAACATCTGATGAATAAGTTTGAACATCAGTTTGAGTTGCGCATGTGTATATCCCTAACACAATTAAATCAAGACAACCCAACAGATGCATGCAACACAGATACAGGCCAGTATATTAACTTGGTCTACAGCTCAATTCTGATCAGTTGAGAAAATTCTGCACATATTCAGGATATGGATATGTGAATAATGCCTGCTTTCATGGACCTCATCCACAGCCTTACCAAGGATGGTTCAAACTACTCTAGTTCAAACTCAAATGAACATGAAGCAATTACATTCTAGGCTTATAAATATATAAAATCTAAATATTCCTATCAACTCTACACATAAAATAAGTCTTATGTTCAAATATAAAATTGTTAATTTCTAGATCATATATAACCTATGAGCTAATTATAATTAGGCGTTTTACTTTTTTTTGTGAAGGGACAAGCTTAGGCTTTTAAGTGATCAATTAGTAATCAAAAATTTAATATGGTATTAGGGCTATAGTGGTCTTAAATTTGAACCTTTGTAATCTCTGATTATCTATAACATAAAATTTTAAAAAACTAATATATATATATATATATATGTTGGACTCCATCTATGAGGCAAATAACTTAAGGCATAAGAGGGTGTATGAAAATATAAAATTATTTCTATATCATAACCTATAAATTTAAGCTTTTTACTCAATTATTAATATGATATTCAACGTCATAAATTTACAAGTTGCTGTACATTCAAAGTTCTAAAATACTCTTAATTTGTAGATTTATTTTCAAGCCGCCTTAATAAGGCAATGTGGTTTTCCTCCTAGCTAGTTTTCAGATTTCATGTAAAAAAATTTTGCTGCTATTTCTCACAAATTATTTACCTTAATCTTATTCCTACTTATTCAAGATATATGTTCAGATTACATGACAAAATCACACTATAATAATAATTGAGAAATTAACATCACACATATATATTATTGTCGTTACCTTTTGGTCAACCTTCACTTGAGCACATCATCATATAAATTTTGTCTTAACCTTATAGCAACTAACTTATGATAAAAATACAAACTAAATTATAATAATAGTAAAATTATGATAAAATTTAGCTGCATTTTTTAAACAAGAAAAACAAATCAATAATTTTCAGAATCTGCATTAATTATTTCTGTTCAGACTTCTGACCCACATTTGAATCCATTGAAGTTTCAACTTATAAATTTAATATTCCATTTTATAATAAAACAAATCCAGATGAATCAAACCGCAGCTTATCTTTATAATTTCTAATTAATTACATGCATGGGCCGAGCACATCTTACAATTATTTTTATGCTTGCGCCATGTTACAACTCATCATATTAATTATTTAATTACTTTTATATAATATCTTTTTGTATTGTACTTTTATATAATAATCTTGTGTGAATTACCCTCGGGTCTCAGAGGTTAAAGGGATGTTTTAGATTAGGGATAATTAACTATATGCCACACAATTTAGTTTTATTTATATCTTACCCATTCATTCTTAGTTAATTTCGCTATACACACTCAAAATATTACAAAATCTTACATACACATATTTGAGTTAAAACTTAATTAAAATCTATTTGAAAAAAAATATTCTATTAGTAAATTATTAAAATTATATTTTTGCTCTTAATAGTACATATTTTTTTCTTTCTCAATACCACACTAAAGCGCTGATTTGTCTTAAAATTAATTCACATCGCGGATATCTCCTTCCTTTGTCGTTACCTAAATATTAAGGTTTTAGGATTTTTCACTCAAAATATATTTAAATATTCTTAAAATAATATGATGAACGACTCAGATTTTTTGTAATCTAACTATAGTTAGGTTATTAAAAAATTATAATTACTCATTATAATAGAAATAAATTAAAATTTGTATATGTAAGATTTTATAATGTTTTGAATGTGCATAGTATAATTAACTAAGAATAGATGGGTAAGACATAAATAAAACTAAATTGTGCGGTATGTAGGTAATTATCCCTTTAGATTAATAATAGTTCCTGAATTTTGATTTTTGATAAAATAGATATTAAATTCATATTGATTTGTTATGAAAATTGTGACCTAATTTAATTTGAAATATATGTATAATAAAAATAAAATTAATAAATTATATTAAAAATAAAATAAAATTAATTGATATATTGTTTAGATGTATGACAAAAACTCTTATACAAAATCTCTCCCGCTCGATAAAAGTAGTAGATCAATGCGAGTCTTTACATGGGTGGTAATTTACATGGGGGGAGAACCAGGAAACAGTATTCGGCAAAGTGGAGCAGGAGATCGTTCAAATGAGGGATCGTGCCCTGCGATGCTCGCAATGGAAGCCGCTTCATCTGATTCCTTCTCTTTCTCTCAGTTGAGGGTTCTCCGCAGAAGTTGGCATGCAGTGAAACAACGCATGGGCAGATCTCCTTTGGCATTTATCTCTCACATAAATAATCTCAGGATCAAATCTTCTTTGGTGGTCATCACTTGCATTATTATGCTGCTGCCAAATTTGCTTTGGACTTGATGACTCTCAGCTACATCTCTTGTGCAAAACTCCTTTGGCATTAATGTTTTGCCAGTATTCGGCAAAGTGGAGCAGAAGTATTATTTGATCCAAAAATTTTGATATATTGCCTTCTTATTTTTTATGTGTCATCTATTTTGAACTATCTCCTCTGACCCTCTATGTGGCAAATCATAGACACTGCTCTGTTAACTAGACAATCTTAATCTAGCATCAAGTACTTAATTTTTTGTAAAGAACATTTTGATGTCAGCTCAAGGTCCTACGCAACACCACTGGGTCTGAAACCAAAAATTACTGGAGATTTTCAGGAGGGATGGATATGTTTTTTAGTGATTCTGAAACTGAGATCTATACTGAAAGTAGTGACGCAGGAGACCATGATGGCACTGAATCAGCATATGGTGGGCATGCTCATAGCGTTTTATCAAGTCTTGATGAGAGCATAGGAAAGATAGATGATTTTCTTGCTTTTCAAAGAGGTTTTGTGCATGGTGACATTGTTTACTCTGTAAGTGATCCATGTAAGCAGTTTGGTCGTGTTGTGAAGATTGACATGGTTGTAGACCTGGAGACAAGCTTTGGTGAATTGATTGAAGGTGTGAACAGCTGAAATCTTGTTAAATTATGCCCATTTTCATCAGGAGACTATGTCATATGTGGACCTTGGCTCGGAAGAGTGTGCAAAGTTTTGGATCAGCTCACTGTGCTGTTGAATGATGGCTCAAAATGTTGAGATATTGGCAGGAGATTCAGATAATGTAGTGCTTATATCTCCTAGCTTGCTTGAGTTCAATGGATCTAATCCAGTTTACCATCCAGGCCAGCGTGTCAGGATTAAGCATCCTTACATCTCTGAAACTACGAGATGGTTGTGTGGCTCATGGAAAGCAGGTCAACCTGAAGGTGTTATTTGCCAAGTGAAAGTAGAGTTGGTGCATGTTAAATGGATTGCTTCTTTCTTGTTTTAAGGGATGCATTCCATGATCTCCTCCTGATCATGTTCAAGATCCAGAGATGCTTACATTGCTTTCTTGTTTCCCATATGCAGATTGGCAAATAGGAGATTATTGTACTCTCCCCTTCGACTTCTATAGCAATTTTAAATTGCCTGGTGAAGAACCAGTTCCACTGATGGTTACTTGTCATCTAACTAAAATGCAGCAGCTCAGAGCAGCTGATCAATACTACCAGGAGATATATGCTATTGTAAAGACAAGAATAAAGGTTGATTTTCAGTGGCAGAATGGTGAGATATCCTCTGGCCTTGATCCAGAGGCTTTACTTCCAGTTAGTAACATTGGAGACCATGATTTTTTTCCAGGACAATTTGTGATGGAGGTCTCATGCCAAGATATGCTGAGAAAAAGTGGCAGGAATTTAGGAGTTGTGAAAATTGTAGACTCACAGGAGCAAATTGTGAAAGTAAAGTGGATAACTAAAACTGAAGAGAATGTCCGTGGTAATATGAAAACCTATGAAGCAAGAGTACGATATGGCGATACGGATACAATACGATACGGATATGACGATACACAAAACTTAAAAAAAGTAAGATACCGATACGTTACGGTTGTTAATTATATATGTGTGTAAGACGTCATATTCTTATATTTAAGATATAAATCTAAGGTATATTATAATAACTTATACATTTTATTATAATTTTCAAAAAAAAAATTTAATTTTTTTCAAATTAATTATATTTTTTAAAATATTATTGATATCACTAAAAAAAATATTATAGATAATTGAACTATAAAAAATAAAAATATCCTTCAACAACTATTGAGTTTAAAAAAAACTTAAATTAAAATAATATTTTAAAATTTATTTAATTACTTTCAACCTATCACAGGTTATTTAAAATGAGATGAGAATTTAATATATACATCAGTAAATTAGTTTCAATTTTAATTTAAATTTGACCTAAATTCATTAAGGCGATATAAATGAAAAATAATTGAAAATAATATAGATAATATAACAAATTCAAATGCACTGATCTAATCAAAGTAATACATGTTATCCTTTCTCTGAGCCTCTAATTAAATAAATAAATAAAATAAAAAAGCTAAAATTCTATACTTTTCATAATATATAACAACAACAACAACCAAGCCTTAATCCCACTAGATGGGGTCGGCTACATGAATCTTTTGTTTTCATTGCGCTCTATCAGTTACCAAATTCTTATCTAAGTTTAAGTAACTAAGATCACTCCTTATAGACTTTTCATAATATAAATCTGATTAAAATAAAAAAAATAATTGGTGTCTATCAGAAGCAAAGATAGTACGGTTGAGGTAGAAAAATTAGATGACGCAACTAATTGAGGATACTAATTTTTTTTTTATTAGCAAAACACTAGTGTGCATGAAGCTTTCTATAATCCTAATTATGTGAGTTTAGTATATCTCTCAATTTTAACATTAGGATTTATGTAAGAATTTATGTTGGCTGATCAAAAAAAAAAAATTGTGTTTTATGTATAAGATATTTTTTATTTTTTATCGTATAGGTCGAACTAACTGTTTCAATATTTTTTCTCTAATTAGAAATATCAGAAAGTATCAGATAAGTATCGGGTAAGTATCGGGCGAGTATCGGGCGAGTATCGGGTAAGTATCTGGCAAGTATCGGATTTTTAAAAATTAAAAATAAAAATTAATGCGCCACGTGACGTATCAGATACGTATCGATGGATACGTGTTCTAGCCACCATCATCTCAGAGTCTCAATGAAAGCACTAGAAAATATTGACATAGGATGTAGGGGATCCCAAGAGACACAGAAAAAGAGAGAGTCCCGAGAGACGGCGGCACGCAGAGAGCTGATCCTGACGGTTAAGGCTTAAATGAGAGAGAGCATCCAGAGCAACACACGGAGGTTTAAGGTGATTCAGAAAGGAAATCCCCTACGTCCACTGGGTGGCCAGGTGATTGATTTCACTAGAAAAAGAAAGAGAAGACCTTGAAGACCAGTACAATCGTTAGAAGAGGGAGCCAAAGATTCAATACAGATACGATACGGATACGTTAGGCCTCACGAAGTATCGGTGGTCTTTTCGCACATGTTCATATCAAGTAGATTGCACAAATTGCTGCCAATATTTATAAACAGAGCAGCCATGGAGTTAACAGCAAAGCTAGCACACAGTGCCACACACATACAGAATAGATACACCAAATAAGTACAAACCATGGGAAGATCTTTGGAAGCATGATCCTGAATCCAATAGAGCTGTTTCTGCAGTCTTCATTTAATCCATTCTGAGAATCAAAGGACCCCATCATGCACTCCATCCATAAAGGCCTTACAGGCAAGAAGGATATCATACGCTCTTTCTTTGAAGTGATCTTCCACGAGGAGCTCAAAATGCTGTGGTGGTTGCCTTAAGATTTATACCATTGACTTGCAAGTAAGGATGAAAGCATTTTCTTTATAGTTTATGGACCTCTGCCCTTCCTGCTTCGTTGAAACATAATGGTTTGTCATTGAGGACCAGCGCCTGCAGTGATAGTAGGACTTGAAGAATGGTCGAGCTCTCAGGGTTCCACGCTTCAGTTTCATTGCCAGTCCAACTATTAAGAAGGCTGAGACAAACCCTACCTGATTCATACAGGTTTGGGTTCAAGCGCAGCCCACCAGAGCGATAACGAACAAGAGGATATCAAAGAAAAACTGACCATTAACATAAGGAGTTCCATTCAAAAGATCAATTTGCTCCTCATAAATTCTAACAAAAATGTTCTCAGGTAGGTCTTTCTTCAGAATGTTCCATTCTTGCTGGATTCTTTTCAACCAACCATTTTTAACCACAGAAGTCTTGCTGACATCATGTGCAAAATGATGATCCAAATAACTCCTCACAATATCGAAGTGTTTAAATTGACAAAAAATTTTGCGGCATTTTCTTCTAGTGATCTGTTCCGATTCGACATTTTCCACCTTATCAGACCCATCAAATTGCGTTTTGTCAACTTCCAGTGATGACATAAGCTCTGAAACATTAAGTTCAAGATCGATATTTCCAACTACTAGTTGAAGACTATCTCTGAATAAGCGCTCTGCAAAATTGGTGAGGAATCGAATTTTGCTGCACGAATAAGCTGAAAAACAGTAGCATCCCTCACACCTCCATTGAAACCTTCATGAAAATCATTTCCAACCTCTTGCTCATGCAGGGAGGTTCTTTCCTGCTCAACCATCCCTTTCATATTTTCCTCAACTTGATCAACCACTGACATTGCCATGTGTTTATCGACCCTATTCAAGCTGAAAATTTCATATGGATGAACCTTGGATATGAGACTATTGGCCCATCTTACGTCAATATTTTCATCCATAAATCCAGTAACATTTCCAATGCATGATGTATAACATCTCGAGGAATTATTAGGATCAGATGTGAGAAATTTCTTCTCACAATCATTTACTAGAAACAATGACGTGCCTGTTGCACCTTTGGCGAAACCTATGCTATAACATATTGAACAAGTTGTAGTTTAGTGTGAGGGTCAACCTAAGAATTTAAATTTAGAGTTATTGGATGTTGGTAGAGTTTTAGCTGATTTCCAAACAAAAAAAAAAAAATCTCTCCTTCTTTGACTGCGGTCACAACCTAAATAAACTCTTGATAACAAAAGCTTTAATCTTTCTAGCCCCAAACCCTCCCAAGACCTCGAACTTAATTACAAGGAGGAGTTTAATTGGGAAACATAGATTTCTTAGCCCTAATCAGTTGCTCATGCATATGAATCATCTCTTTGGGAATTGATGTGAGAACTAGGACTTCTTTTTTCAAGTATATATACATGAAACTTCAACTGATTAAAAACTGTTTCAATATGCTTTTATGTGCATATTATAAGCCTGCCCCAATTAATATTTATCATTGAATTGAATATTCTAGGAATTATTAACCAAAATTGGAAACTACAACGACTAAAAAAGCCAATTCTACATGAAAACCAAATAGTTTGCCTGAAAACAGGATAGTTCGCCTCATTCAAAATAGATCATTTCTATATGTAGTCTACCGGATAATTTGCGATAAACAACTCCATAAAACTATCGAATTATCTATGCAAGTAGACTGTCTTCTAAATAATGCTCTAGACTTTCAATAAAGGCCATTTTGCATATTCAATAGATATTCGATCATACTATTTTTTAAATCAATTAACTAATTAATTTAGGAAGCTAAAAACACACTTTTAATGAATTTGATGGCATCTTATCATGTTCTAAATTAAGGAAAATTCAAAATACTAGTTTTATTTGAAATTTTATTTACCAATATATAATAGTTCATTCATTCATTGTGATTCACTCTATAAAGCCAAGTTATTTTCTATTTTCTCTTACAAGAGGTCTTACTAAATCTAGTTCTACCATGCTTTTTTTAAGTTGCTCTTTATCATAAACTTGAGTTCCAAGGTTCTCTGAATCGGTTAATCCCGACCTCAATCATCCATTCATAATTGATAGTGTTCGTGAGCCTCTGCTTAATGCATCAATTTTCAATTTTTTTTATAAAAAATATCTATGATATACGAGTAATGCTACACATTCCTAATAAATAACTCCAAACTTTAAATCCAATTAGGATTCCTATGTGAAACTAATGCCACTTAAACAAAAAAGTAACTTTTGTCTATGTGGCACCATTACCACATAAATGCTACATAGAAATTCTAGTTGGATTCAAAGTTTGGGGTCCCTTATAGGGGCTACAAAGCATTTTTCATAATATATATATGATAAAAAATAAATTCTATCAATTATGTGAATATAAATAAAATTAATTAATATATTAAAAATAGTATAGATTATTTAAATTTTAAAAAAAAAATAGGTATGACCAAATTGGTCACCAACTAAATAGAAACTGTCTCAAATTCTAACTTCTACTTTGCTCATTGCACAGACATGAAAAAAAGGTAAAAAAAATAAATGTAAGAGAGTAGTTAATATATGATATTTTAGTTCTATTTGTTTAATCAGTTTAAAATTAATATAATTAATTTTAATCTGGTATGTATATCACTTATAAAATTTAATATTAAAAATTTACTATGATTCATAGTATATATATAATTTAAAATAAAAAATTAAATTTAATAGTGGCTTGAACTACAAGAGGAATTGCTTTTTTCTACACTTAAAGCAATAGAATTAGGATTTTACTATTTCCGCTTTGGATTAGTGAATCATCACGATCTCTAATGATAAATCGGTTCCTGTAACTTCAACACTCTGCACTGAGTTATCAAAATTGATTTTAAATAAATTAAGAAGAGAATGATCCAGTAATTACAAAAAGAGGGCTCGGGGTCGGATGTGTGTGAGAATGACTCAAATTCGAGCAGAGCTTGGTATAGCTCAAGTTTTGCTTGTTTCAATTCGATTTGAGTTCAAGTTAGCTTATTTCAACTTTGAGTTAACTAGAACCTTAATCGAGCCAATTCAGATCCTCGAAGACTTAAAAAAATTTTAAAAAAAAACACCTACCTCTATTAAAATTTTAAATTAAGTTAATTATATTTACAAGATTACCTAATAGATATTCTAATTAAAACTAATATAAACTTATAAATAAGTAGCAAATAATTAGAGCATTTACAAATATTCTCTTTAATTCTTCTTCACTTACATATTAAATCTCCTATTCTTTTATTTTACAATTTACCTTTATAAATTTTTTAAAAATAAAAATTAGTGACATATATATATTCACAAACATAATTATAAAGTTTTGAAAATACATGTTATTAATAATAAGAAGCTAACCATTTATAATTAGTAAAAAAAAATTTTAAAATAAAAAAAAAGTTAAAATATGTTATTTTTGAAAGAATTAAGATTGAAAATGAATTGAAAAATATGTATATAATTTTTTTTAATAATTATAATAAATAATTAAATATTTTTTTATATATAAAAAATAAAAATTGAGTTAAATTAATTCAATCTGATTATAACTTGTAGCTCGGTTGAATAAACTTTAAGTAAAATTTAATTTAAACTAAATATGGATACCAACGACGGTTGACTATGGATCTTCAAGCCAAACTCTCTCCCCACCGTCGGATGACTCGTGTCTTGCACCCAGCCCAGCCAGTCGCCTAGGAGACCTGACCTTGCGACGTACCTCCAGGATCCGGAAATGGAAGAAACCCCTTCCATAGCCACAGCGCCCGGCGATGCTGACGGCGTCGGCGGCGACGGACGGCGATGGCTGAAGCTCCCTGATCTTGCCCTTCACTCCATCGCTATGAGATTGAGCGGCCCCGCGGAATTCCTAGCCTTTTGCGGCGTCTGTAGAGCCTGGCGCTCGGCCGACTCTCGGACGATAGCAGCCAGCTTCTTCTCCTCGATGCCTCCCCTGGTCCTTCTCTTTCCTCGTTCCTGCCCTTCCGTTGCCGCCAGCTTCTACTCGCTCGCAGATGACGCCATCTACAACGCCCCCTCCTTTCCGGGGTTCGATGGTCTCGCGTTCTTCGGTCAATCCAATGGTTATCTCATCGGCCTCGATTCCAGCACCGGCACAATCCCTTCAATCGCCAATCCGCTCACCGGCTCCCGCATCGATCTTCCCGCCGTCCGCAATCCGGTTTTTACCTTCGCCATTCTGACGGCTCCCTTGACTTCGCCGAACTGCCGCCTTATGCTCTGTAGAATGGGATCTCTGTCCTACTGCCCCGTCGGGGGCTCCGAATGGATCCTGCACTTTTTCCCCTCTTTCAGAGATGCAATCTTCTACCGCGGCCGGCTTTACCTTACCCATCTCGTCGAAGCGGACCTTTTCAACCCTATGCGTGTGCGCGTGGTGGAGTACGATCTGGAAGCCCGGATTAAGCGGGAAATCTTCTATGGCCGGAGCGGGTTGCTGGTAGAATCCTCTGAGGAGGAGCTCCTACTGGTTCACAAAGAGCAAGGGGTGCTGGTTGGTGTCAAGCTGCTGCCAAGAACGGAGGGGGATATGGCTAATGACGGCGTGAATTGGCCAGGGCCTGGGGAACGGACCTTGTTCCTTAGTTGGCAGAGGAGTGATATGAGCAGCAGCTGTCTCATGGCTGACAAAACAGGAAGGATCAGAAAGAAATACACAATTCATCCTACGAGTCCTTTCTGGAGCAATTACTTTGTCTGGTCGCAGGTTCGTTCTAATGGATTTTATGTTTTTGTTGATTCTCATGGAAGAGCAGAAGTTTCCAAGTTGCGGCCTGGTTGGCTTCCGATGAACTCTCTGATGGATGGAACGATTTGAAACATTCATTTTGATCATAGAAGTGAGTAGTTCTTAATTAGATCATACTATGATTCAATCACAGTTGGTTAAATGTTTCTCTTCCACCTATAAAAAGGTCTGTCTTTGTGAATCGGAGGTTAGCGAAAAGCAGAACTGAAAATGTGATATTCTTCTTCTCAGGTTTGCAACTTCATTCAGTTGAACAAAGAGTAAACTTTTGGGATATTGCTTTAGTTGAAGTAATTTCTACATGTATTAGTATAATGTGTGCATTTAGTTTTAATGTCATCATCTTTGTTTTCTGATCATCATTTTTAAGGAACGTTAGAGTCATCATCTTTGTTTTCTCAAAAATGAATTTACTGAAATTTGTATGATGTAGTGATCCTTTTATGTTGTATATCTTGGTTGCTATTGTGTCTTCAAGAAACTAAATCCCCATAAATGTTAAAAGAAATTGGAAAAGAAATTGGCAAAATAAAGATGTAGACAAACAATTTTAATGGATGGTAAATGACCAGCATTTGCATCTATCCCACGATGTTAATTATGTGCCAAATTGAAGAGTCATCTTGAAGAGTCATCTTGAAGAACTGATGAGTCTAACTGAATTGTAAGCATTGAATCCAACAATCTCCACCTTACCTTAAAGCAAAAGCACCTACATGGTGCATCAGCCAATATCATGAAGGTTGATCAAATCGAGCAATACTTGAGCTTCTTGCTCGGAATATGTTTGGTGAACATGTTTGTAGTGTTCTACACTGTTCTAATTTTCAATAAAGAATCTTCATATGTCCATAATCAATTCTCCAGGAAAACTGTATCAAACGTAAATGTTTTAGAAGATAATGCCTTAGACATCTAAAATATGAGAATCCAAGCATTAGTATCTGAAGCTATTGCCGAACTACATCTTCTTGATTTTCACTTGCATTTTTGGTAACATTCATAATGCTAAACTTGCTCTCGTTGTTTTCCTTTGCTTTGAGCTTTCGAAAACCTTTGTTCATGGTTCTTAATTTCTTGCAATAATGGCACTTAATGCTCTTCCCAAACTTTGGTTTAGATCTTTGCTGACCTTGGTTTTCATAACCATTATCAAATTTTCACCCTCTTGTAGACAAGCTCTCTGCTTGATTTCTCCGCTTAGAGTCTTTTTGTTCCTTCGATATGGTCCTGCATGAATATCATTCAAATGTATGGTCTCCTTACCATTGGTTTACAAAAGTAAATGTTACAACTACCAAATCTCACTAGACAAACTTGTGCTCATCAACAGAGTACAAAAGTAAATAGACAAACTTGCCTCATCATACGCTCCCAAAGGACCTTCTTTAGTTGGCTCTTTCATACTCACACCCCTTCACATGCGTACTCTAATCCTCTCATTCAAGCCCTTTTATGGGCAGAAAGAGGAGTACCGAAGGTCGATATATAAGTAATGGAATCTAATTTCCTAGAGGGTGCTGCCTAGAACAAAAGTGTTGCATAATTAAGCTAAATGGATGCTAAGAGACAACTTATGCACTTTTCAAGTCACATTGACTCCATACTAAAATGAAGCATCATCTGGAAGAACTTAAGAAATTGTAATCCAAACATTGAATCCAACATTAAGTTCCTCGAGTTTTACAGTCAACTATGCTTTCCGTAAAATGAGATTTTTTAGCCAGATAAAATGATTTGAAATTTCAGCTTCGAAAGTTCAGGAAATTCTGTTTACCCACCACCATAATTTAGCAGATTTGGCTATATCATGTTCTCAGACCTTATATGCCTGGTATCTCAGCAGATTCAGATTAGTTTCTACGCAATTTACCATTTAGCAACATGTTGGTTGAAGGGTAAATGATGCATTTTTTTCCCCTATTGTTTTACTGCTCGAATCACATAAACCTGGAATGATTGTTGGATGTCGAGTTAGTTTCACTGTTTGTTTTTGAATATGCAAGTGCGAATTCATTTATCTGGCTATGATGTATTCACCTGTATTCTCATAATTTTTGATAACATTAGATCAGTTTAAGTTCTTAATCTAGATTAAAACGAACTGTTATTGCTCATCCTTATTTCGAACTAAATCCACACAAGTTTCCTTTTTGTTTTTTTAGATTAACTTGCTCTCTATAAATGGCTTCAGTTGTTTTGATTCAAATTTCAAGTTACTGGCAGTATCACCAATTCAGTCTCTCGATGACGCGTTGCTTGTCTAATTTGATAGTTATACTTCAACAATGCAGGAATTTATTTTAACTTCCCAGAATTAACAAAGCTGAAAGTGAGGAACTAGTTTATGTGCTCAACTGCATCAACATTTTGAATACTCTCTCCTCCACCTTCCATGGCATTTGCAATGGCAACCATCAGCAGTTTCTGGCTTCTTCCCTGAGCCTGTTTGATCTGAAGATGAGCTCGTTCAACTTTCCATCGACTGTCTAGGTAGCTTTTTTTTTTTTGGTTTTCTTTTTTTATAATACAAATTTCATACTTACTCCCTGAATCTTTCTAAATATTTTATTTACTTATTAATTCTTAAATATATCATGCAGAATTCACAAATTTTCTAACCATTTCAGATTTGGCCCCTTAGTTAAGATGTCGGATTTTTAGTCGTCAGAGCCTAAAGTATCTAATAACATTAACTCTTCGTTTTAAAATCTAATATACCATAAATACTAAATTACAACATCCTTATTTCATCTTAAAGTTAGTCTTTTTTTGTGATATTTATGTCTTGTGGTCTATTTATAGTGTGAAATAGAGTTAATTATTATATTGAAATATATGATTGATGTGAAATTAATTAGTTATTATTTATTTATGTGTATAAACTATGAAATAAAGTTATTCTTTTATTTTAAAATAAGTGTATCATGTGAATTACTGTTAAGTTTTAATCTTAAATTTTGTGTACGATGATGCGATACATCACATTAAAGTTAGCTTTAATTAAATTTAACTTGGCTAAATTAATGTACGTAAAATTTAAACTCTAGTGGTATTCTTCTAGCTCAGTGGGAAAAAAGCATGTCTGAATATGAGAAGGTCTCAATTTAAATCACACTTATATCATAATTTTCAAATAGGGTCAGAGAAATTGTGGTGTCAAGTAGTAAATCAAAAAAAAAAAAAAACCTATAACTTTAGACTCGAAAACTTAAAACATTATGTTCTTTAATTAGATGTTATGTTATTTGGTTAGATTAATCAATCAGTGGATGTTAAATTCCTTTGTAAAAGGTATTAAAAATCTGAATCTCTTAGCAAAGGGGCTTATTTAAAATGATAAAAGTGGAGATTTGTTTTGATATATTTAAGAATTAAGGGATAAGTATGATATTTAAAAGATTTAAGGGTTGATATGAAATTTATTTTTCTCTACTGCTTCATTGGAATTTTTTCTTGATGGAATTCATTGGCAATTATTAACCCATATAAAGGCTTAGTTTTCTGATCTTCTCTAGTCAAAACTGATTCAGATTTTTGGAGAGTATCTCAGAAATTGCTTGTGATAATTTTATAAAATAAAATAAGTTCTATATTTTTTCAATAAGTTTTGAAGTACTGGCACTATATGGGGATACGATGTGATAAGCTGATATAATAACTTTCTAAATTACATGACATTTATTTAGCAAGATACATTAAATAATATAATAATTAAATAATAAATATTTATGTGATAGTATTATCTATAATTAGTTACGGGAATATGACATAATATAATATATTAGAATATATAAAGGTTTTTGTGCTTTAAGTAATAACTTATAATGAATTACCCAGAATTTTCTTGTGATTAGTTATTTTGGGTTCTATAACTTTAATTTTTAAATAAAATTTACAACCATGCCTATTTTTAAATTATTTTTTTCTGATGCCTATTTTAAGTTTTTAACTGGGCACTAGGAGACATATTCGTTAAAAATGTGTTGTTAGCAGCGTTTAGCGATGGTTAGCAGTTTTTCTCTGTATATTTTGTTTATTATCTTATTTAAAATTTAGGATAATTACATATATGTTAGTTAATTTAATTTTATTTATGCCTTATTCATTCATTCTTAGTTAATTATGCTATGCACACTTAAAATATTATAAAATTTTACATACACACATTAGTATCATAGTTCAGCATTCACATTAACTTATTTCACTTTATATTCACTTTGTATTAATCTTATTTCACTTTATATTTACTTTGGTGAAATTTATATATAAAAGTACATCAAGTAAAATATATTCTAAAATTTTTCTTTGTATTAACCTATGCGCACACTCGGCGCGCTTTTCAGGTGTCTCAAGGGTGATGTGGCGCGCTGCTCGCACACTAAAAAATGATTTTATAGTCAGTCTTAGTGCTACAATCGGTTGGCATTTCAGAATTCGTTAATATTTATTTTTCTATCAAAAAAAAATATTTTTTTATTGAAAGAAAGAAACATTTGTTCAAACGAGCGCAGCGCATAAACTAAAGTTTCCCAATAGTTTATTCCTTTCGGCCCCGTTTGTCTTGAAGTTTAAAATTAACCTGGTTTAATTTTAATCAGGCATATCACATCACACATAAAATTTAATATTAAAAATTAAATTTATTTCACATCCTGCACATATTACTAAAATAATAACTAACTTATATTACATCCCTCACATATTCCAACATAATAACTAACTTTATATCACATCTTTCACATATCCCAACATAATAACTAACTTTATTTCACATCATTCACAACTTTCAATAAAAAAATATCTCTATTCAAATTTAATTTTAACCTTCTTAAATTTAACCTTACAAACAAACACATTCGAAATATTTTGTTTGGGATCGTTAATAATGCATAAATAAATAAATAAATAAATAAAGTAATAAGTGAAAATCCAGAAACAAAAAAAGTGTCTTCATAGGCATGCCATCAAATTGGTGCCGGGTCAATAACTTGCAGACCTGACTATCAAAAAATGCACAAGTTTCTTTCATTGAAATTATTTATTATGACTTAAAGTAGGGCAGAGAGACAGGCATATAAAATTCTAATTTGCATGTATAATAACCCTAGGAAGATTCCTCATGATCTCACCCACTTAGAACGCACACAAACGGCTAATTAAGTTTTTAAATTTAATTAAGAGTACATTTAGCTCAATATTATTTTAATTTTGTATTATATTATATAAAAATTAATTATTTAATTTGATGATGCATGTAAATAAATTTTTAAAAATTATAAAATTATTTTTTAAAAAATAATATTATTATCATAATATTTAGATAATATTGAATTAAATATTTTTTTAAATAGTGACTATAAATTTTTTTAAATTCAAATAGAATTTTAACGTAACATTTATGCCGTGGTTTTATATAAATAAATTTTATTTTTAATTATATTATATTAAAATTATAATTGGAGTTGAAATTTTGAAATTATTTGTTGAGGACGTGTAATATTATTTTTTATTTATTAGTATGGGTTGTAGCATTTTAATTGTTTAAATTTTAAATAAGTTTGAAATAATGACGTGGCAACTACTTGCTCTGAGTCGTTTATCGTGGTTTGATGCGCAGGTAGCTCCACTTGTCAGCCCCGCTCTTCTTGGCTACGGCAGGCCGCCTACGCTCTCGGAATTTTCTCCCGCCAATCCACGATGGCGGCGGGGAGATCTTAGCCGTCCATGCCTGATTACTTCTCGCGATGATTTTTTAATTCGATGCAAAAATTAAAAAAACTGAAAAATGAAAAAATTAAAAATGAGCGAGCGGGGGGGCGCAGAAAAATGGGCGTGCCGAAAGCGCACCGTAATGATTCCTGCGAGTGTAGCCCGATCGCTCAACCATCATCACTTTAACGCCGACGAAGGCGAAAGAGGCCTAACAAAACCCAAAGACGTAAGCAGCAGCAGCAGCAGCAGCAGCAGAGACGGCAACCTCCTCCCTCCTCTCCCTCTCGCTTCTTTCTTTCCCTTTCCTTTATGGTCGGGAAGCCGCCTGCTTCTTTCCTCTGCTCCGGTAATAGCCTGCCGATTCTTCCCCAGCCGCCTTCTTTGACCGAATAACACCGGAAGAAGAAGCCGGAGAAAGGTCGAGGGGCTCGGAAACTTTGTATTCCGAGGAAGAGTTTTCCGTGCAGGGCCGTAATTTTGTACAAATCAGCTCTGCAGGAAGCCGGGGAAAGGGGAAAAACCCTAGATCCGGCCGGTAGGCCGAGGGGGATCGGATGTGCTTCTAGGGTTTAGGGGTGTTACGAAGTGCAACGGGGAGTCGGTCCTCCAAGGTCAGCCGGTTGCTAGGAGAGTGGGAGGATGATGGTCTCGAGGGGGCTGTTTGGGTGGTCGCCGCCCCACATGCAGCCGTTAACGCCGGTGTCAGAAGTGTCGGAGCCACCCGAGTCTCCTTCGCCGTATATGGACTCTGGGTTGGAGGCGATGCCGGTGGAGGACGATGGGCCGGTCGACGAGGTGGAAGAGATCGAGCCACCGCCTGCCGCGGTGCCGTTCTCCGGACTTTTTGCTTGCGCGGATAGGCTCGATTGGTGTCTTATGACCGTTGGGGCGCTTGCGGCGGCAGCGCACGGGATGGCCTTGGTTGTATACTTGCATTTCTTTGGCAAGTCTATCAATCTACTTAATTCTCATAAGTTGCACGAGGAAAGTGCGGCGGAGCTCTTCCATCAGTTTAAGCAGGTAAGGCAGCGGCAGCTGCCTTGTGTCCATTTAAATTTTCGTAATTTTCAAAAAGATTTTGATAGTCTTCTGGTTCTTTGCTAGCACATGAATTGATGCTCTATGCTTTCCTATACCGCTTTGATTTCGTAGTTTAAGTATGGAACTCTAACCTTGTCGTCATGATTCTAGCAGCTAAAACAGATGTAATCTCAAAGGATTCTGATGATCTTCCATTTTAGCTTGATTTGCGGTGCTTATATATATTTTTTTGGCTTGAATGTGAATGGCAATCTTAATTGTTCTTTTGTGCTGAAGATTCAAGAGAGCTATTTGCTGTGTGTTGAGATGATATATATGGTTATTTTAAATTATCATCTGTTGTGTGATCAGTTGCTTTTATTACAGAATTCAAAAGGCAGTAGTTCTTCATCCATTCCGTTTGCTGCAGGCTTGAATTTTTTGGACAATTGTTTCGATATTGCATGGAAACTGGTCGCTTTGACATTAAGCTTTATAGGAACAGATAAATTTACAGATGAAATTAAAATGTGGTTATCTAAGATTTTTAGTATGTTTTATCATAGCAGCCTTTTCTTCTTGATTTCTTTAACTGTCTCTCTCCATTGGTTGTAACTTGTAAGCACTTTGCATATTGAGCAGCTTACCCTTCTCTGAATAACTAGATAATTTTGGGGAGATGATATCCTTTTCCTCTTCTTTTTGTTTTGTTATTGTTTTTGTTGAAGAGGTAACAAAGAGCGTGATTGCTGGATATAGTTCAAGTGTTCTTAAGGCTTTATGCTTTTATGGTTGCAGCATGCTCTGTACATAATCTATATAGCATCTGGCGTTTTTGCTGCTGCATGGATCGGTAAGTTGAGGACTTTTGTTTGGGAAAGTTTGATTTTTTTAGTAGATTTTAAATATATATTTAACATGGGGCCAACTTTTGTTGGTTAATCATTTAATGTGTGGCAGAGGTCTCCTGTTGGATCTTTACAGGAGAGAGGCAGACTGCAGTCATAAGGTCAAAGTATGTCCAAGTATTATTAAACCAGGACATGAGCTTTTTTGACACATATGGGAACAATGGAGACATCGTTAGTCAGGTTTTGAGTGATGTTTTGCTCATTCAGTCTGCCCTTAGCGAGAAAGTATGCCATTATGCTCACTTATTTAGTAGTTTTTTCTTCAGAATCTTAATTTACTTATATTTCTTGCTTCATCTAAACATATCTTTATAGGTACTTGTATCTTTGAGTCCCGTTTTTGGCTAGAAGTTCTCTAATAGGTCAAAATTCTTTTCTGCAGGTTGGAAACTACATACACAATATGGCTACATTTTTTGGCGGTCTTATCATTGGGGTGATCAATTGCTGGCAGATTGCACTTTTAACATTGGCTACTGGTCCATTCATCGTTGCTGCTGGTGGAATTTCAAATATATTTCTTCATAGACTTGCTGAGAATATTCAAGATGCATATGCTGAAGCAGCTAGTATAGCTGAACAGGTTTTTATTTTTATTTCTTTTCTATAAGTCGGTTTTCTCCATTAAATAGATGCAAAGCTTCAAATTTGTATTTTATAATCCCCTGGCATGGTTTTTTGACATTTTAAAAGTCTTTGTACATATGCTCTGAGGTATCTTTGATACACTGGAGAAGCAGCCAAGTTTATTGTTTAATTTATTTCTAATTATATTGTAAGTTACTTGGGTAATGAATGTTTCTGTAGACTTTAGATTTCACATATTAGTAATCATTCACTCTACCTAATGTCTTATTTGCAATCCAGTTATATTTTTTTCACACTCAAGAAGATACATCTTGTTTCATTTTTACCAGAGAATGTACTTTTTAAAAACCAGTTTTAACTTGCAACCTTAATTTATGGTGCAGGCTATCTCTTACATTAGAACATTGTATGCATTTACTAATGAGACATTGGCAAAGTACTCTTATGCTACATCTCTTCAAGCCACTCTTCGGTATGGGATATTGATTAGTCTAGTGCAAGGCCTTGGTCTTGGGTTCACATATGGACTTGCCATATGTTCTTGTGCTTTACAACTTTGGGTTGGAAGGTTCTTGGTACGGCATAGAAAAGCACATGGTGGTGAAGTCGTAACTGCTCTATTTGCTGTGATTTTGAGTGGCCTGTATGTATGCTGAACTTGAACATCTTTCTAAATTCATCCTTTTTTTAATTTTTTTTTTCTTATGTCTACATAATCTTATAGTGGACTGAATCAAGCAGCAACAAACTTTTATTCATTTGAGCAAGGGAGGATTGCTGCTTACAGACTTTATGAGATGATAAGTCGTTCAACCTCTTTAGTCAATAATGAAGGAAACACACTAGCTTCTGTGCAAGGAAACATTGAATTTCGGAATGTATATTTCAGTTATTTGTCACGTCCTGAAATACCCATCCTTAGTGGGTTCTACTTGACAGTGCCTGCAAGAAAAACTGTGGCACTTGTTGGCCGGAATGGTTCTGGAAAAAGCAGCATTATTCCCCTCATGGAACGTTTCTATGACCCCACATTGGGTAAGCTTTCTCTTCTATTCTAGATAGAATCTTGATCAGACCGGACATTATGTTTCATTGCCAAGATTATATTTTTTGTTGCAGGTGAAGTTCTTTTGGATGGAGAAAATATAAAGAATTTGAAGCTAGAATGGTTGCGAAGTCAGATAGGACTTGTTACACAGGAACCAGCATTACTAAGCCTGAGTATTTGGGATAACATTGCGTATGGGAGATCTGCTACTTTTGATCAAATTG
Source organism: Apostasia ramifera (assembly GCA_019297695.1). NCBI lineage: Eukaryota > Viridiplantae > Streptophyta > Magnoliopsida > Asparagales > Orchidaceae > Apostasia > Apostasia ramifera. Next base: position 89,706 of record JAEMOT010003819.1, on the reverse strand, counting down.
AAGAGGCTGCCAAGACAGCACATGCACATGCGTTTATCAGCTCACTGGAAAATGGATATGATACTCAGGTAGACGCCTAGTTGTCTCATTTAGAACATTTTTTGTCATTTTTTATCTATCTGAAAATACTGTTCTGAATAATGGTTTTCAGGTTGGTAGAGCTGGTTTAACTTTAACAGAAGAGCAGAAGATAAAGCTTTCTATTGCTCGAGCTGTTCTTTCAAATCCATCCATTCTTCTACTTGATGAGGTCACAGGTGGCCTAGATTTTGAGGCTGAAAGGTCCGTTCAAGAAGCTTTAGATATTCTTATGCTTGGAAGGTCAACAATCATTATTGCACGACGCCTTAGCCTCATTAGAAATGCGGATTATATAGCAGTGATGGAGGAAGGTCAACTTGTTGAAATGGGTACACATGAAGAGCTTCTTTCACTGGACGGTCTTTATGCAGAATTACTCAGATGTGAAGAAGCTGCAAAACTCCCCAAAAGGCATGCATTGCACTCGTTTGTATTATCTCATTTTGTTCATTTTGGAGTTTTCTTATCCATTCTTTTTTAAATGAACTCGGTGTTCATTTTTTAAAAAGGTTTTTTTTTTTGTGTAATCCTTAAAGGACGCCAATTAGGAACTGCAAAGAGTCCTCAACTTTTCAAATAGAAAAAGACATATCTGGGAGTCATTCTGTTCAAGAACCATCATCTCCCAAGTTTGCGAAGTCACCCTCTCTTCAGAGGGCGCACGGGTTTCACACTGTTAGACAACCCGATGGAAATCACAGCACACAGGATTCTCCAAAGGTTCACAGCCCGCCGTCAGAGCAGATGGTTGAAAACGGGATGTCTACTGTACCTGCGGAAAGGGTGCCATCCATTAAACGGCTAGATAGTTTTGAAATGAGGCTACCTGAGCTTCCGAAGATTGATGTACATTCATTGAAACGACAGGCTTCAAAAACATCAGATCCAGAGTCACCTATATCCCCACTTCTAACTTCTGATCCAAAAAATGAGCGTTCCCACTCAAAGACTTTCAGCCGTCCTCTAAGTCAATTTAGTGACATGCCTGCCAAGCAGAGATATGCTAAGGACTCTCATCACCTGAAGCCACCTTCATTTTGGAGGCTTGCTCAGCTAAGTTTTGCAGAATGGCTTTATGCTCTTCTGGGAAGCATTGGTGCAGCTATTTTCGGATCATTTAATCCTCTTCTTGCCTACACCATTGCACTGATAGTGGCTGCATATTATAAGATAGATGTCGATGATGTTCGAAATGAAGTGAACAAATGGAGCCTGATCATTGCATGTATGGGCTTTATTACGGTGCTTGCAAACTTTTTGCAGCATTTCTATTTTGGCATCATGGGAGAAAAAATGACTGAGAGGGTCAGAAGGATGATGTTCTCAGGTATTGATTTCAAGAAATTTGCTCTTATAAGTTGTAATTTTTTTCTCTTTTTTTTATTGCTTGAAGTTGTTGCAACATATTCATGTTTGACTTAAGAATAGATTATGATCTACTTTCTTATTCTTCAGCAATGCTGCGGAATGAAGTTGGATGGTTTGATGAAGATGAGAACATTGCAGACACATTATCCATGCGCTTGGCAAATGATGGTACATTTGTTCGTGCTGCTTTCAGTAACAGACTTTCTATATTCATACAGGACACTTCAGCTGTTGTAATAGCTATTTTGATCGGGATGCTACTCCAATGGCGGATTGCACTAGTTGCATTGGCCACTTTACCTGTTCTTACAGTTTCTGCTGTTGCACAGGTCAGCTAATATATTTAAGTGAGCTTTGTTGCTATATTGACCCATGCTTCTGTGTTCAGAATAATGCTAGTTGTGACTTTGATGTGATCCAGGTTTGATCATGATGCTCAAATTCCTATCAGAAAGCTATATAAAATGGTGAAATTAGAGAACATATAGTTTATTAGATATAGCTTCGATACCTTAAAAGAAATTATTTGCCCATTAAACAAATTATTGAGTTGATGTGTGATCATGGAGGATAAAGAAATGATTATATTAAAAGAAGGCGGAGTATCACTTCTTGGGTATATCTTGTTAGCTGGTTTGTGCATTTATATGATCTATAGGTTGACTTGCGAGGAATCTCACTGTTAGATTAGATCATGTTTTGCTTTGTCGGTTTATGCTCAAAGCTATTTGTGTGTATGCTTAGGTGCTGAATAATATAGTTTGAAACTTAAGCCAACTTATGAATAAAGTGCTTACAGACGATTATTTATTACAGAAACTGTGGCTCGCTGGGTTCTCAAGGGGCATCCAGGAGATGCACAGGAAGGCATCTTTGGTCCTTGAAGATGCCGTTAGAAACATTTATACTGTTGTGGCATTCTGTGCTGGAAACAAGGTGATGGAACTGTATAGGTTGCAGCTTGGTTCAATTTTGAAGAAAAGCTTTCTACATGGAGTGGTCATTGGTTTTGGCTTTGGCTTCTCGCAATTCCTCCTTTTTGCATGCAATGCTCTTCTACTTTGGTATACTGCTCTCTCCGTACATGATGGCCATCTCACAATAGCCACAGCATTGAAAGAGTACGTAGTCTTCTCTTTTGCAACCTTTGCTCTAGTGGAGCCTTTTGGCCTGGCTCCTTATATACTCAAAAGGAGGAAGTCTCTGATTTCAGTATTTGAGATCATTGACCGAATCCCCAAGATTGATCCAGATGATAATTCTGGAGTCAAACCACCTAATGTATATGGAAGCATAGAGTTCAAGAATGTTGATTTTTGCTATCCAACTCGGCCGGAGGCTATGGTACTCAGCAATTTCAGTCTCAAAGTTGGTGGAGGACAAACAGTAGCTGTGGTTGGTGTTTCAGGATCAGGGAAGAGCACAATTATATCATTGATTGAGCGATTCTATGATCCTGTTGCTGGCCAGATCGTACTTGATGGAAGGGATCTGAAAGTTTTCAATCTTAGATGGTTGCGGAGTCACATGGGTTTGGTACAGCAGGAACCGATCATGTTCTCGACAACAATTAGGGAGAATATCATATATGCCAGACACAATGCAACAGAAGCTGAGATGAAAGAAGCAGCAAGAATAGCTAATGCCCACCATTTCATCAGCAGTCTACCTCATGGTTATGATACACATATAGGTATGAGAGGAGTGGACTTGACGCCTGGTCAGAAGCAGCGTATTGCAATAGCTCGTGTTGTTCTGAAAAATGCACCAATATTGCTGTTGGATGAGGCTAGCTCCGCTATCGAGTCCGAGTCCAGTAGGGTTGTGCAAGAAGCCCTTGATACCCTAATTATGGGAAACAAGACTACTCTATTGATCGCACATAGAGCAGCAATGATGCGACATGTAGATAACATTGTTGTTCTCAATGGTGGCAGGATTGTTGAGCAGGGAACCCATGACACTTTGGTGCAAATGAATGGCCTCTATGTTCGATTAATGCAGCCTCATTTTAGTAAGGCGTTTCGGCAACACCGCCTTGTGTGAGCGTCTTCATCCTCCCTGTAAATTATTGCCCAGTTCTCATTCACCCAATTTTTGGAAGGAAAGTGGTGGCCTTCCAATATGGTTTTGGGTGATAATGGCCGGCACTTGTATTCATGGTACTTTAACGGTTGAGATTATAGAACTCACAGGTAGCTTTGTTGGGTTTGGAGGTCTGTGTAATGGTGAGACGGCTTGCTAGGATCTTATAAGCCTTTCTGCATTCTTTTTGAGGATTTCATTTGCCCTCCTATTGTATTAATTTGTTAATCAAGAAATTTAGCACGGTGATGGAGTTCTTCTGTATGTTACATTGATTTGTGCTGTTGCCACCGAGTTGATTAACCTGTGAGAGGCCAAAGAGAGACTTTTCTCAGTTTCTGTTCAGGGAGAAGCGTGTTTGTGCATAATATGTATTCCTGCTGCTAATTATGTTTTATATCACGAAAGAACGCATCCCAGAGTAAGCTGATCTCTTTTATTACTGCTTTGAGGCTTTCTGAGAATTACGTGCATGAATGCAGAGCAATATGTATCTGTAATTGATTGATGGATGATTAATAATAATAACACCACAACATCTCTAGATTAAAAAAGAAATAACATCTTTAGGGACTATTCTGATACAACACTACATATGTCTAAAGACTTGCTCAATGCTAGCGGATGCCTGTGCAACTTAATGCATGGAAAATGTTCAAGCTAATGATATTTATGTTATTGAAGTTCTAGCATAGTATAGCTTAGGTGTCAAATGATGAAAATTTGTTGATGAGGAAGGACAAAGCACTTGATTTTTTTTATTTTTATTTTTGCTAGAAAAGAACATTAGAGAGCCAAGAATTATATGCAGAAAAATACTAAGATGGTTTAGGAATAGATTTATTTGCTAGAGAAAGTTTTAACTATAGCTTAAAAAAAAAGGATGGTCTTGAGATCAATAACAAAGAAGGTTTAGGAAAAAAGTACAAAAATCTTGATCAGTTGATCTCTCTCAATTTTTCAATCCTTGCTTTGGAGGGTATTTATAGGCGAGCTGAGTTGTCATCATGAACAATGGTTGATATTCTTGAAAAGCATCAGGTAAACATCGTTAAGTAAATATTGAACTTGATGGAAGAAATATCATACATGATGATAAGCAAAATTTTTTTGAAAAACTTCAGGTGTCATATGTACAATTAAGATGTAACATTAAATTCAGATATAAATATCAGCTTCTTGTATCAATGGGAGCGAACATTGGCCCAGGCATATGTCATCATGACATGGATGAGCATGTTGCTCGAGGACAGCGAGAATAAATTTAGGACAGAATTTTGGTAGTTCATATTTTGTTCATTCTGTCTCCCTGCATTCTGCAAAGAAAGAGAAAGCATGGAGGCTTGATTAGGTCATTAAAGCAATGGCAGATAAGAAGAAATGGGATAGTTTGACTACCTTGATCTAAAAGAAGAAGCCCTCAAGTGATCCTCCAAGTGATGCTTTTCTAGGGAAGAGGAAGGCTGCAACCTACGACCTTTTGAAAGCAAACCATTGCCAAAGTAGAGCCGGCAATCCCATCTTTGCAAGCTTCTGAGGAGATAGTGGCACCTCCACAGCCAAAAGCATGTCATTCATCGCAAACAATCAAGGCTAATACGCTCGTCAAAGCCTTGGCATCCGCAAAATCGCCTGTTGTAGAGAGGCAAGCAATAGTCAAGTTAGATGAGATAGTAGACTTGTCTGATACCCCTATTACGGAAGCAACATCAAAAGCAAAAGAAAAAAGGAAGCGAGCATCGCCTACAAGACGCTAGAAAGTCAGGTCCTTCACTGGGAAGGATTTTGCTAAAGGGGAAAGAGTTGAATAGTTGTTGCCACTGGCAACTGGTTCGCAATCACCTCTACATGCCGCTCCATCATCTACGGGGGCTCTACCAAAGAGTCCACTGATAATCAATTCGCCTAAATTCTCTGTCGTGAAATCATTGGTATCTCCATTGCTAATGAAGAAGGCATTCTCTCCTGTCTCCCTCCAAATAGGTAGTGCTCCTACAATTACAAGTCATGGGGAGGAAAAGAAGAAGAAGAAGCACCGAAAGAAGAAGGAGATAATTTGTTAGAGTGCCCTAAAGAAGTCTTATATAAAAGAATTGGTAAATAACTTGGGGAAGGTAGTAGCTGACAGACTCTGATGTCAAGAAGGGGGGATAAGATTCTAAAAACTTATCTTGAAATAGTTGAAATGATGAAGGTTGTGAAGGACAACTAAGATAAGAAGATGGGTTACTATCACAAGAGGGTAGCTGAATTAGAAGATGCTCTACAGAAGGCCACCAAGCACTCTCTTACAACTCACAAGGAAGAGTTAGGAAAGTTATACAAATCTGAAGACAAGATAGCTTCCTTAGCACTGAGCAATAGCAATGTGGAGTGGGCAGGGTAGTTAGTGGCTGCAAGTGTAGAGTTCAACCGCATAGTTTCTAACATTCATCAAGTTTACAATGCACATGTGAAGATCCTTCAAAAAAGAATGAAGGAACTGGATCACAAGAAAGAGGTGTTGGTGAAGGAGTGTGATCACTTCAAGGTGCAGGCGATAGAGGCGAAAGAAGCAAAGGCGTAAGTTAGAAACAACCTTTCAGAAGCCCATTCCACATTGAAATGTTAAAGTCAGAAATCTGCTCCATATGTACTATAATAGATAAAAGCCAAGGCTAGAGGGGACAATGCATGGAGCATATGAAAGATATAGTGAGGAGAGCAGTGAATATCATCAGTTCCATAGTTGTAGGTTACCATATCAAGAGTCAGGCAACTTTTGATATACTTCTACAAATATTGGTAGATACTATCATATTGAATCAGGAGAACATCAGAAGTCTAATAGTTCATCCCTTCAATGGTGCCAGAGATTCAAATAGATTCTTTGACACTTGGAGCCGCAGTTCAAAGGAGGTTCCTCCTTTAGGGATGTATGTTGGTTGGAGATACTAGCCTATGTCACCTTGCAGAGGTCCTGATAAAGGTTAGTGTGCTCCTTCAGAATAGCAGCAACAACCTTTAATTGAGGTTAAGCTGTTAGAGTTCAGAGTGTCACTATTTAATGATAGGAATGGTTGTCTATATTCTGTATTTACTTTTTTTTTAGACCTGCACTCAGAAAGCTAATGTACAGGACAACAGGACTTATAATCAAAGTTTAAAGAAAAATAAAATATTAACACTGTACAATGATAGAAATGGTTATCTACATTCTGTATTTGCTTTTTCTTGGTTTTGTACTCAAGAAAACATATAAGGGTCAAAACAAAGGACTTGTAATCAAATTTTAAAGAGAAATAAAAGATTATTTTTTTCCACCTCGGCATTCTATTATAACATGCATAAAATGAACAAATTACATATGAAACAAAATCTAATAAGCAATAGCAAAAACATTAATGATGCTAATGCTTCGTAATTCATTTGTCACTTTGAGAATCCTCGCTTGTCAAAGATTGGACATCTAGATTTCCTCCACATGTTACTAACAGAATCAAACGGTTGAAATTTCTTCTTAGATTTTGCAGTTGGGTATATCTCCCACTTATTTCTTAAACGGGGGACATTTGAATTGCCATTGTCCTTCCTTTATTCTAAACCCTAATCTTTCTGATCTCCTCTTGTGAATTCTTTTTGTTTTCTCAAATAAATTTTTTATGTATTGATCTAGAACCAAACAGGAAGAATCTTAATAAATTAAAAATTGAATATATAGAGTACATATTTAGTCAAAATAGGAGCATTTGCATTGGCGATATGATAATTGGTGATCAAATTATCAAAAAGAGTGTGCGCTTTAGATACCTTAAATTAATAATACAAAATAATAATGAAATAAATAGTGATATTAGTAGGATCCAAGTAGAATAGATAAAGTGTAGGAATGTATCAAGTGTATTACGTAATAGAAAAATTTTACTAAAGCATAAAAGTAAATTTTATAAAATAGTTGTAAGATAAGTAATGTTATCTGGTGCTAAATGTTGGCCTATAAAGAAAAAAATACACAAATAAGATAAATATTACAGAAATGAGAGTACTAAGGTGAATGAGTGGGTATAAACAAAAAAATGAGATAAGAAATGAGTATATCTGTGAGAAGACTAAAGTAGCCTCAATTGAGAATAACCTTAAAGAGAGCCGACTATTTTACCAATACCTACATAGGAAAGAAGTAATAGTACTACTAGAGATCTTGCTTGAGAGGAGTTACTTTCCCAATACCTAAGGACTTGATCATCTAAAACATCTTGCCCTATGTTTGAACCTAAACATGAGTTGACCTTCGTTAAAGCGGCAAATTCTAGCAGGAAGTGAATGAAGATACTTTACTTTGGGGGATCCCCATCGAATATAGGATTACAAAATAGTCCTAAGGTTACGAGCTGACTTTTTTAATTAGTAAGATTTCAATTGTATATATTATGAGATCCCACCTACCTTACCGACTTGACTAGGCTCAGCGACCATTAGTAAGTAAGAGCGTTAGTATGATAGGTATAACATTGATCTTGAGATAGTATAGTATCATTCACAATGTTACATTATAGGTGATAGTTCTTGGAAAGAGACATCGCTCATGAAATAGTATAAGATCATTAACGATGTCAGAAGTTTTTCAAGATCAAGGGTGAATCTTTACAAAGAAAATACCATTCTTAGAGGAGTCATCATTCCCGATATTAGCCTTTTTGAATGATCCAAGCTGGGGATGAATCAAAGTACAAGAGCAATATGATTCTCGAAGGGGGCATCATTCGTAATATTAACCATTGCAGAGATTCATAAGAATGCCATATTGAAATAGAGACAGTATCTCTTCCATAATAACAAAGAATTTTAGAACTCTATAAATGAATACCCAAGAGCCATGAATAGAATAAGAATTCCAGAAGACTAGTAATCGATAAAGAGCTGAGATTCCAGAGCTTCCTCATTAGAGAAATCTGGAGTTTTATAAGTAGAAAATAAAACATACAATAAATTTAAGCATAAAATTTTTTAAAATTATCCTCACTCTATGTTCTTAGTATCTAAGTGCCATCAAGATCTATGAGATAGTAAGCGTTAGAACTACCAACCTCACACATTGTCATTGTTCGGGAGATCATCTTTGGAGAAGGTTGAAGCTTGCTGAGTGATGTTGCCAATTTCGATGATCTAGTGGCGAGCAGAGGTAAGGACAATCCTGAAAATAGCATTGATAGTTCTGATAACTGGGGAATATGTCCAATTTAAAGGTTCTAACTGGAAGTAGCTACAGGAACCTACGCTATGATCACTGTGGTATCTTCTTGGGACCTTTCTTTCTAGCCAGGTTCTTGAGCATGAGTTAGGAGCAGGAGCTATTCCAGTTTTCCCTGCTTTGTTAATTTATCAAGTAAGGCTTTAAGGACATGGTACTTGTGCAACCTATTCCCATAGTTGAAATGGAGCTCACAGGTAGGATCTACCCTAGTTGGAGGTGGTGGTTTAAGAACTAAAGGGCAAATCCACCCTTGCTTGAGCGCCACTGCATAGACTTCATTAAGCAGTTTGGAGAAAAGATGATGCTGCTTATAAGAACTGGCAGACCTTCTTGTTGCTTTTGTCATGGTTTTCATTTTTGTGTTCCTTCAGGATCGATGTTTCGTTACCTTGATGTTTTCTTCTTTTTTTTTCCCTTAAACTTATGAAGAGCCAACGCAGGAAGTCAAGAGGGATTCAAAAATCCGGGTCGTAAATTCAAATTATAAGCCAGATCTCTTAAATGGCGTGAATTCTAATTAAAGATTTCGTGCATTGAAGAACATTTTCATATGTCATTGCGGTTTCTCCTTTTTCAAACATTTTCAAATTAAGCTCCATACATAGTTCTAATAATTTTAATTTATTGAATAATTTAGTGAGTAAAAGACCCAAAGTATAACTGTTTTACTTATTAATTGGGATGCATATTATTTTTCTTCTGGGTCAAAAGTTTTTTTTTCTTTTTTTTTCTTTTTTTTCCTTTTTTTTCTTCTGGGTCAAAAGTTAAGTCTTTTCAAATTTTATATGTGCTTCCTGCTTTCATCTTTTTGGAATAAGAAATTGCAAAACTATCCGAATATTTTGTTTTGATTGCAATTGAAAATTTTCCTAAACGTTGGTCCACAATAGATGATATTAAATTATTTTTTGAGAAATTTACATTTGTCATTCTAAAAGAATATTTTTTTTTACAAGCAACACACCTTAAATTAAATATTTACAAGCAGTACCTACTATTTTGAAAGCGAATTTATAAGCACTACCTTCATATTTTATCTCAATTAGGGTTAATATATCTAACTAAGAATAATTTCTAACTGTTCATTTAAGGGCTAGATATAAAATCTATCTTGTAAATGAAATCTATCATTTATGATGTTTATCTCTATTTTTTTAAAATCTTTTTTATTTTAATTTTTTATCCTTTTTTAAGGTCTATATTTTTTTCATAACACTATCATTGTGAATTTTTTTAAAACAGCCTGGATGTATCTTAATTATATGTGTTAATTTTAGTTAAGTTAATGAAATGACAAACAGAAGTCAGAATAAGGGTACTGAATGTAAATTCATATTCAAAATAAGGGATACAAACTGTAAAAGTAAAATTTTGGAGAGGATAAATGTGAATTTCCCCTATTTCTTTGTATCTCTGAATTTGAATGGTGGTGTTTAGAATATGTTTGAGCTTGAATGTAATTTTCCGTAGGTTAAATTGTTTCATGCGGTTAGCTTGTCGAGGCTTTCCCACCGAGTATTGAACTAGTTCGAAATCTTTTGCCTCCTATTTTTGGTAGACCAGATTTTGGTCGAACTTGATGTGTTTTAGATAAGCATTTTAAATTGAAAAACGTCCCTTAAATTGTTCACATTATTTCAAACTTTGGGCATTCTTTAGATATTTACTTTGTTCAAGAATTTGAATGATCGAAGGGATCGATTGGCCAACATGCTATCTAAAGAAATATGCTTTCAAAAGATTAATCTGTGGATGAAGTGGTCAATTAGAAGGCTAAAGATTCATTGATGGAATTGGGCCACCAATCGGCCTATGGAGGATGAAATGGATTTGAAATTTCAAAGGCCCACTACAGAAGGGCCCATTAAAGGGCAAGCCCAAATCCAGTACAACAAATCCAGACTCAAATTTAGAGGTGCTCAGGATGAAGATATTGAGAGACCATCTCAACTCGAGGCCTGTAAATGAACCGAGCACGACCGGGTAGTGCTTTGTTCACGTTCAAGTTCGTTTGTCAGTATTTTACTTGAGCTTGATTTCGGGATTTATTCATGCACGAATGATTTTTCAATTTGTTCACAAACAAGTCTTTTAATGCGTTCATGAACTGGCATTTTTAATTTGCCCCTACTTGTTTGACAGTTCAAAATTAATCTGATTTTATTTTAAATAAGCATATCACATCATACATAAAATTTTATATTAAAAATTAATTTTATTTCACATTCTACACACATTACTAAAATAATAACTAACTTATATCACAACCCATACATATCCCAACATAATAACTAACTTTATATCACATCCCTCACATATCCCAACATAATAATTAATTTTATTTCACATCATTCACAATCTTTAATAAAAAATATTTATTTTTAACTTAAATTTTAACCTCATTAAATTTAAATTTTACAAATAAACAGACCATAATAGTTAAATACACAAACAAACTTTTATTAAATAGAGGATTTTGTTCACGAACTGACTCATTTCATGGTTTATAAAGTTTCATTTTTTTCATGAGCAATAAATATAAGGTTGATTAAGCATTAATAATAAGAAGAAAAGTATCATATAATATTATAAAAAAAAATTTAAAGCAAATAAAAAGTATTGGATAATTCAGATGACTTGTTTGATTGAAAGATAAATTTAAATAAAAAAAGAGAAAATATTTTATTTTTTAGAATTAATGAAAAAAAATTATTTTAATATTAAAAGATACGCAGAATATGAAATAAAATTAATTTAAAAATTAAAATTTATATTGAATGTAAAATAAAATTGATTTTTAAGATTAAAATTTATATTAAATGTAAAATAAAATTATTAAATTTATAATAAATTTAAAATATTATTAAAAAATATTTTGCTCATTTTTTGATATCTGCCAAACATGTCCTAAAGCTTGAAATTTTTTTTTTAAAAAAAATATTTTATTTTTAAAATATAATAAAAAAATTTATTTTAATATTAAAAAATATGTAAAATATAAAATACTTTAAAAGATAATATTTATTAAATGTAAAATAAAATTAATTTTTATAATTAAAATTTATTTTAAAAAAAAATTAAAAAGCTTATAGGCTGAAAACCAAATATTTTCTTGAATCGTTGCTAATGAATGAAGAAGGAAAAAGCAGAGCAATTAATTTTACAAGTGCAATGCCAGCAATAACAAGAGACAAAAAAAATTAAAATGTCAAGTGTTCCAAGTACGCCAAAAAATGAAAAAGAACAGAGCCATGAAGCTGCAGCAGGTAGCAGCAGCCAAGAATAAAACAAACCCCTTGCCCTCTCTCTCTCTCTCTCTCTCTCTCTCTCTGTAGCTCTGCCTCGCTCTCAAAATCGCTTGCTCCCCGGCGCGCTCTGCGAGAAAACAGGAGCATTCCCCTCCTTAGCCGTCGCCGTCGCCGTCGCCGGCACCGTCATCATCTCCGTCGGCTTTCTCGATAAGCACTTGGAGCAAACTTCGTCCCCTTCCTCCATAGCCGAGCTCCTAATAATCGGGAGAGTCAGACACAAATTTAAGTGATGGGAATCACGGATTGAACCGATTAAATCTGACTACAATGTAATGATCACAGCACTATAATGGACGGCTGTGATTCGGTGCTTACCTGTCGCCGTTGAAGGAAGCGGAACGCTGGATATCGGGGGAATCCGCAGCGTCACCGCCGCTGCCGCCGCCACCGTGGGTTTTCTTCTTGGTCTCGATCAAGCTGCCGCTGATGTTCTCCCTGTCCTCCAGTACTCTCATAGCCGAAAAGCTCGCGGAATCCATCACGATGTCCGTTTTTCTTTGCGCGCCACCACGTGGTAGCCTCCCGCTGTACTCTGGCGCCATCGAGAACGAGCCGCACGATATAAGGTGCATCAGCACCGCCGACGCGGACGACCGGAGCCTCCCGGACGGGCAGCTTCCCGCAGTCTGCTCATGCTCTTCTCCTCCTTCAGCGGCCGCAACGACAACCTGCCTGTCAACTCTTATCATAGAATTCACCGTCTCCGGGCTTGGAGATGATGGCGGCGGCGATATGTCGCCAAGGCCGAGCTCTGTCGTTGGGATCTCGGTCCGACCATCGTTCTCGGCGACAGGCCGACGCATCCTGCCCATGTCTTCTGTTTGAGTGGCCGCGTGAGCGGCCTTCCCGGAGGCCCCTGCTGCACAGTCGGCCTTGTAGACCTTATACTCAGCGAGATCGAGAGAGCTCCAAGGCGCTTTCTTTCGTCTTCCCGGTGGAAAATCTGCAACCTCTTGTACGGTTTTGGAGATTTTTTCCATACTCCTCTCAGATACAGAGGACGACGAAGATTGGAAAAGCTCGGATCCTTTGAGGATGTACTCGTACCCATGAACGGGGAAGATCAAATCTTTCTCGGAGAGATCATGCCACACGAATCCGTTCTTATAGCTCCTAATTGATCAACAGAATAGAAAAGATTGAAGCAGAATGAGAAAGAACTAGAAGAAGTTAAAGCAGGGGATGATGATAATGGCCGGATCTACCGCTTTGACGACCATGAATACAGGCTAGCCATCCCCTTTCCTCGAAGGAAATCGAGACGATTCATCACATCTGGAAATCCAAAATCATCTACAGGGCCAAACCTCAGAAACTTTTTTTTAAGAAGGATGAGTTTCTACCTCGGAGACAGAGTCCATGGCTGGATGAGGGAGAAACCTCCATGAAGTGGGGATGCTCGAGCTGCCCATTCCTGGAGAGATAGTAGATAACGGAGACCTTCTTCGGCGAGGGCTCCGTCCATACTTTCGTCCTCTCAGGGCTAGCGTCGCGTTCGTTTCGGTGCCTCGATAGCTCCGCCCTCCCTCCTGTGTCAGCTACTCCCATTCTCCCCCTAAAGAGCGAAGAAACAGAGCAAACGCTTTACTGTTCTTCCATAGAGAGCGGACAGAAAGATGAGAGACTGCTTGAAAAGGAGACGAATAGAAAGAGTGCCGATTCAAAAACGACGATCGACAAAAGCAAGACGACAACAAACCGAGGCGATTGGACGGTCCCGATCAGATCCTCTTGCTTTATCGTACGGCTGTCGAATCTCTGCCGTGAAATTTTGTCTTAGGGACGCCGGCTGACCGTGAGTCAATAACCTAAAGGGGCTGCAGCCGTAGTATAGGTTTGTCTGCTCAAAATTAAAAATATTTTGTAGAATATTTTTTTATTATTATTATTTTTTATTTTTTTGAAAAAATATATAAATTTGAAAGAAATAAAATAAAATAATATTTAAATGATTAATCATTGATTAACTACAAAAATTCAAGTTTTAATTCCTGCTTTTAAAGACGGAGCAATTAACGAGTTTAAAAAAATATCAAATTACAGCTCACTATCTGCACGCAGCTCAGTCAAATACGTAATAGAGGTCATGTCCAAATGCTGTGTGAACCTAACAATTTTTCAGGGGTCAAACGCTATCGCAGGTCAATGAATTCTGACGTCCACACTATTTTATTAAAAAGTGGTCCCCAAAAAATATATATTTTTTTTAAAAAAAATTCAATTATCAGCAAAGCTGATGATTAGTCACATCGTCACCACCCTCGCAACTCGCAACTCGCAACGTGGACCAGCAGGTCTCTTACACCTGTACGAGATCTGTACCGTGGGATTCAGATTCTGGTATAATCCTACGGACAGCTTTAAGCTGTACTGTTTCCCGTAAGAGAGAATTAGAAATAAGAAGACATATTTATTTATTAAGATAATTACCTAACTGCACAATGACACAATTTAATTTTATTTATGTCTTACTCATTTATTCTTATTTAATTACATTATTCATACTCAAAATATTATAAAATTATACATACACATATTTGAGTTAAAACTTAATCAAAATTTATTTGAAAAAAAATATTCTGTTAATAAATCATTATTAGTAAATCATTAAAATTATATTTTTACTCTTAATAGTACATATTTTTCTCCTCCTCAATACTACACTAAAGCGCTGATTTGTTTTAAAATCAAATCACATCGCGGATGTCTCCTTCTTTTACCGTCACCTAAACATTAAAGTTTTAGGATTTTCACTCAAAATATATTTAAATATCCTTAAAATAATAAGATAAACAGCTCAAATTTTTTGTAATCTAATTATAGTTAAGTTATTAAAAAATTATGATTACTCATTATAATAAAAATAAGTTAAAATATGTGTATATAAGATTTTATAATATTTTAAGTGTGCATAGCGTAATTAATTAAGAATGAATGGATAAGGCATAAATAAAACTAAATTATGTGGCATGTAGTTAATTATTTTCTAATTTATTTATACAAAATCTTGGTTTTTTTCTACCCTGGTTTGAAACAAAAATTTTAAAACTTGACTTCAGTTTTTATTTTTTATCCCAAGCTAAAACAATTTTAATATAAATAATTACTGTGAACTTTAAGCCTCCTGAGGGTTGAATTCTAAATTAAAAAAAATATATATTTTTATATATTTAATTAAAAAATAATATTAAAAAATATGTAAATTGTGGAATAAAATTTTAATATTATTGAATGAGAAATAAAATTAAATTTTATAATTAAAATTTATGTTAGGCTCTTAAACTTTGATATAAAAAATAAAATTTGAAGAAATTTTACCTTACACAGGAGTGAGAGTTTTAAGTTAAATTTGAGAATTTTATTCAACATAAAATTTAAAAGTTTCTGTTAATTTCTATTGAAATAGTGCCTAAACAAAGCTTTAAATACATTAAAAAATACTTATATTACTATTTTATATTTATTTCACATTACATATAAATTTGAATATCAAAATGCAATTTTATTATCTTTCAAATATTTTAATTTTAAAATTTAATTATATTTCACATTCTACACATATTTTAATAAAAAAATAAATTTTATTTCTCATTCAATATAATTTTTAATAACAAAATAATTTTATTTTGATCATAATATTAAAATAATTTTAGAGATTCAGCCGAGTTTAGAATCAATTTAATCAAAATCAAAATAACACCGTAAAAGCTAATAATTTCGATTGAAACTTAAAATTAAAGTTTAAATTGCTGAGAGAATACGGTGAATTATATTTTTTATATGAAAAACAAAAAGTTTCAAATTTAAATTT
Source organism: Apostasia ramifera (assembly GCA_019297695.1). Taxonomy (NCBI): domain Eukaryota; kingdom Viridiplantae; phylum Streptophyta; class Magnoliopsida; order Asparagales; family Orchidaceae; genus Apostasia; species Apostasia ramifera. The sequence goes on along the minus strand of JAEMOT010003819.1, from coordinate 73,817 downwards.
CATTTAGCAGGATGAATCCTTAATTTTATGAATAGGCAATCCAGAAAAATTATTTATTTAAGATCCAGATAGTTTTGATCTAAATAATAAATTAATTATCTAAATAAAATAAAGGGCAAATTTCACTCAAGTCGTTGAGTTTAAGGGTTATTATTACACAGGTCTACGATTTTTAAATTATATCATCGGGGTCCCTAGGTTTTCAAAAATTATCAAAAATTATTATTACACAGGTCTTTTTTTATTTTTTTATTATTAAAAAATATACAAAATTACCATTATATCCTTACCCTCTCAATCTCCACAGATCCGGCAGCCGCGCCGCCCCGCGCCCCTTTAAAGGCCTCGCGCGGCCGCACGACCCTGCCGGCGGCCGAGCTGCG
>JAEMOT010003819.1:61239-73101 GCA_019297695.1 Apostasia ramifera | reverse complement strand
GGCCGCTAGCAGGGTCGTGTGGCCGCGCGAGGCCGCTGAAGGCGGCGCGCTGCCGGATATGTGGAGATTGGGAAAGTAAGGGTATAATGGTAATTTTGTATATATTTTTTAATAATAAAAAAAATAAAAAAGGACCCAAATGATAATTTTTGAAAACTTAGGGACCCCGATGATATAATTTTAAAAACATAGACCTGTGTGGTAATAACCTTTAAACTCAGGGAACTTGGTGAAATTTGCCCTAAAATAAAATATACTTGTTAATGTATTTGTGTGTATGTAATTATTGTACATATTTCTTTTTCCTTTTGTAAAAAAAAATTAATTTTTTTTTTAATTTGTGTTACTTTATGATTAAATACATAGTCCCACAAAAGTTATTCATAAGTAAAATAGCAATTTGTCAAATTTATACAAACATTTGTATTTTTTATAAAATATATACATTTGTATTTTCTATTTAAAAAAGGTGAAATGATGAATATAAATATATATATATATATATATATATGTATTTGATAATTAATGTATTAATTCACGTGCATGTAGGAAATGGTCAAGCATAGTCAAATATATTCATTCAAATATATTTCTAAATTTTATTTTAATATTATAAGATATGTAAAATGTAAAATACTTTTAATTCTAATATTTGTATTTGTATTGAATGTAAAATAAAATTGATTTTTATAATTAAAATTTATGTTAGATAAAAAATTACTTCAAACCAAACGAGACTTAAATCATTCAAAATTAATCCCCGCGAATGTTGCCTTTTCATGTAGAAGAGAGGCTACTCAATAGGCCGGTTCTTTTGTTTAATTAGTTAAATATATACACTATTATAATTTAAAAATATGAATCATCTACTTAAAAATTAACTTTGTTATGTCGTTATAGACATGTAATTTAACTCGTGACCCCTATTAAAAGTATGGTGCGGTGAAGGAGAAGAAGTGGTAAACGTGCAGAAGATACATGTAGACACTTTTAATTGTAATTGTTTGAAATCTTATTTTCTTGATTTGAGGGATTGATCTCATTTCTGCAATTTATCATTTTATTAATTTTAGCCATCTCCATCTTAAAGCAAAGCTGCCAAAAATATCTTCAGAATACAATAAGCGGCCATGGCTACGTAGAAACCTATGAAAGCACTAAACTGGTTGTTAATTTGGGCCCATTGGGCCTGGCCCAACGTAGATATTGTTTTAAGGCCTTTTTATTATCACCTCATGTGAAATTTCAATTTAGTGCTTCACATATTAAGTTTTGGATATATAACAGTTCTCCTTTTTTTTTTTATTCTTCTCTTTCTCCCTTTCTAGCCTCTACGTGCACTCTATTTCTCTCCTCTCTCCCTCGATTATGCTCTCTTTTTCCTTCTCTCTTGCCTTGGCGGTGCCTCCTCTCTCTCCTTCTCACTCGCTAACTCACTCACGAGTGCGCGCGCGCACACATACTCAATAGAGGTTAGGACAAAAGTTAATGGCATTGCCAATATTTTTCAAGTATTGATAAAAATAGTGAGAAATAAATAAAAAAAGAGACAGAAATAAAGGGCAGTTGAGAAATTGATGTTGATAGTTTCCTGCTGATAATGTCGTTGGCATTCTACTAGTCATGGGAAGAGGAGAAAATACAAATAGTGAGAGGAGAGAGAGAGAGAGATTGTTAGTATTTATTTTTAATCTTATCTTCTTTGAGGGACAATATTTTTTGGATAACGATGAAAATTGTGAATAAAATTTTTGAACAAGGGGAACCTAAATTTTAGAAAATTTGCTAAAATTGTGAATCAAATTATAATTGTTGATAAACTGTACAGACCTATATATTAGCAATTTATCCTGTTATTAATCAAATCAATTTATATATACGTTTATGCACACATCGCAATCTCCATCAAATATATTCTCTAATTCTCACACTCATCACTATTTACTTCGACGTATTCATGTAAATTCATAAATATTATTTTCACTCATTTATTTATTCTTTTCAAATTAAATTTATCAATATATATATATATATATGCATACATCCGTACATACAAAATAAAAAAACTAATTAATTTCGTTCTACTAATCTTGTTCACATTGGAATTTGCATTATGCTTGATAAATTACAAGGAGAAAATTGCTGATTATATATATATATATATATATGTTTATCAAATATTAAAATAACAACATTTCCTTGAAATTATTAGGCAGCGGATAAAGCTCATGAATTCTTCAATAAATTTTTTTTTTGGATGAAATCTTCAATAATTGGTGGGACATTTTGTTTTTTAATTGGTATTTGAAGTAAATATTGGACTGTTAATTAAGTAGCTAAAATATAATCAAATGTTTCTAAACATCGAACAATGAGTGTTATATCTATTTGGATGATCTATATCGGCACTTGCGGGAGAGAGACAAAATAATATATAAGTAAATAACTTCATTTGATTACAAAATGTGAATTTACATTTAAAAATAGAAACTTGCAAATCTGTTTGTATTTTTTTCTTCATTGTTTGCATTTAGTTTTCTCACTTGTGTAATTTTTTTTTGAACTGAATCCATATTTCTATATTATGCTATGAAGAATCAATCTCGGGAAGATGATGTTATATAGATTTGTGATTCTCAACAAATGGTAATTAAAAAAGCAAAAGTTCTCCTTCGACATGATTGATCGTAATTATGGAAGCAATAATGGATCATGCAAAGAACATTGATAGGTTAAATGATTGGGATTTCAGGATCTAAAAGATAAAGACAAAAGATTTGTTATATTGGAAGAACATTATCAACTCTTTTGATATAAGAAGTTAGGAAAAATAAAATAAAAAAAATAAGAGCTTCTAGATCATTAGACAATGCATCGGATTAATCCGACTTATACCGACAAAAATGTAGCCATAACATCACCAATAAGAAATAAATAGAAAAAGCTATATTTATATATATACAACATGTATAATTAATATGTTTTCTACATCGAGTAAGATATATCTTATATGCCATATATATATATATATATATATATATACTCAATCTAATTAAGATAATTGAAGGATGTCATGTCACATATCACATTAATGCATTCAATGTCATTACAACCTGATTGAGATTGTTGGACATTATATAGCTTTTATAAGGAAAATACTATTATATTAATTTTACTAGAATGTTGGATTTCAACTATTACAATCATAATTAGTTCATCCGTCAAAAAGAAACTACAAGCTCCGTGAGGTTTAAACTTTGAATCTCAGTGAGAATACTCACAGAATAGAATCTAAATATTTGTTGAGCACTGTATTACATTCATACAAAAGAAAGAGGTAAAATGCTTAACGAGAACCAAGCAGCTAATCCAAATTTAAAGGAAGAAGCAAAGTCGAAGCCAACTTCTAAACTAGTTTATTAGACTAATCCTTACTAGATAAGGACGGAGTAGGTGACAATACATACAAAGTAGCCACTAATGAAGCACTAATTGACATGTGATGATTGGGAGGAAATTAGGACCTTATTGGTTTGGAGAGAATAATTGACAGTGTTTGTAGGTTCTGACTCTTTACCCTCTACTTTTTTAACTCAACTTTCTGTATACTAAATGTAATTTTTGAACCTCTCCAAGAAGTTGGGACCGGCCCTTCGAGGTTCGTGGGTTTTTTTACTTATAAGCAGTAAGGTGTGACATATGTCATCATTCGTCTACATTTATCTTGTTAAAATGATGGCACATATAAATTTCCTACAAGTTCTTGAGGGCAGACACTATTTGTTATGTCAAGAAAAGATAGGGCAAGAGATTACAAATGTCCATGCGAAATTCAAAAGAGAAAAAGTTAAGTCAATAATCAAGGGAAGCCATGATGTAGAAGATGACTATTCAAAGCACATTGAATAACAAATGACTCAAATACCTTACGATCATAATGAGTTGAACAATAGATCAAAACAAGCCATTAACGACCTTCATTGATAAATAAAGCTAACCAATTTAAATTTTAATAAAATATATATAAATAGTCTGCACAATTATCCATCAGAGAGCAAGCTATTCGATTCAATCTTGATCGTCCATCATCTGAATGCCCATCATATATAGCCTCATTTAATTTCTCTATTTCTTCCTCTAATTGTTATAATCATCTTCTCCTTTTGCATGCTATAATTCTTTGTAGCTAGAGCATCACGATTTTCTCCAGTTTTTTGGGTTTTGTTTTTTTTTTGAAATGAGTTTTTTGAGGTTTTGATCATTTAAAACTCGTATTATCCTATTCTTTACTGTTCCTTTTATTTTTTCTCTAAACCTAGTTTACAAAATTTTTACGGTAACAAATTAAGCACTAATTTCTTGTAACTCAATTATTAAGCAGACGTCGATGTGAATATAAAGTAGACCATACATTTGAAGACGACTACGCAATTAATGTCAAGTAGAACGCGTATAAATAATTAAACATGATTACAAAATTAGCAAGTTAGGGTTCAACTCAACAGAACAACAATATTTCAAAATAAGATTAGCTTGGCATTTCTTAGTTAATATTTTTTTTTAAATATAATGCTTACTTAATATTAGTAAATAGCACTTGAGCTTAATTGATCAGATAAATATAACCTAAAACTATAGTTGCTTATTTAAAGCATTCAAATTTGTAACACCCAACCTCCAAAATGCCCGGGGCCACTTAAAATTTAACATCTTTGGATCAAATTTGAGATGGGATTTTGGATTAAGTGAAACATTAATTATATATGCACATTATAAAGAAAAAAAATATATCATCCATATGGATTGACATAGAACACTTCAAAACATTAGCCTTTGACTATTTATATTTGTCAACTCTAGTGTTTAGAGAGAGAGATATTGTTAATTACTCACTCTTCGGCCTTGTCTGGTTACCTTCTATTTTTTAGCACAATTAATATTTTAATAAATTTTTTAATTTATTATAAATTTTATTTTACATTCAACACAAATTTTAATTTTAAAAAATTAATTTTATTTTACATCCAACACAAATTTTAATTTTAAAATTAATTTTATTTCATATCCTACATACCTCTCAATATTAAAATAAATTTTTTTTCCATCAATTCTATAAAATAAAATATTTTCTCTTTTCTTTTCTAAAATCAACACACAACTAAACAAGCCCTTTGAACTCATTTAATTAGAGATTTTTTTTAAGTAAAAGAAAAATATATATTAATTTATAAATTTGATGAAAAAATATATTTTAAAATTAAGAGATATATAAATTGTAAAATCTTTCAGCATAAGTGCTCCCTCATATTTTAAATTTTATGTGAGTATAAAATAATTGGAAGTCCTTGGAATTCATACTTGACTCTCTAGTCTAATTTCATATTAAATTGCTAGTTTCCAACCGACTTACCAGCTTTATTTTTTTTATAGTGCATGCTGCAAAAATAATTTTATATACTAATTACAATATTAATGTGAAGTGGTTGAACAACAATTTCATAAATTTCAAAGCCTTGAGCTAAAATTTATGCATGCTAATCAATTTTCCATTACTTTTTAAAATAATATTAAAATTTGAGTTAAATAAAAAAAATTTAAAATGAGTTTGCGTTAATCCATACTCGCTTTGACTTCAATCCATGAATTCTGTGACCCGGAGGTCCTTCCAAATGAATCTTAATCATCATTAGCTGTGATTAATTAAAATTTAATCTCCATGCTCATCTCAAAAGAAAGACATGCAGCTGGCTAATTAATTTAAACGCAAATTAAAATCCCAAGTACATGACAAATAGAAGTGCACAAGGGATTGCTATTATTTATCTCAATACTACAAAATCATATGGATAACAATGAGATATTTCCTCTATTAAAAATAATAATAATGAAGATATTTCAAATATTACTTTTTTATGGGATAAAAAACACTTTTTTTTTATCATGGGATAAAATACACATGGATCTCTAAAGTTAGGGCCATGTATATATTTTTAATATGGATCATACATTTTAAATCATTTTCTATGAATCTTTTCCACCCAATTTTTTTTTTCTAGATCCCTAAAATGTCAAATTTATTTTAATGTTTGCTATTTATAATTTATTAATTTTAACTAATTACCATTTACATATTCTTTTTTTCAACTACTCTCTCTCTCTCTCTCTCTCTCTCTATATATATATATATATATATATATATATATTTCTTCTTTTTTCTCTTCTAGAAAATATTGATGAAAAATAAATTCATTTTTTCACAATAACAAAAAGAGAAAACGCAAATCACAATTAATAATAAATTAAATTATGTTTGTGTAAATTTTCTTAAAATCATGTGAACTATTACAATATATTACTATTTTTAATTGAGTCAATTTCAAATTATATAAAAATTAAATTGATTTTAAGTTGACTAAAATATCTATGAGTATTAAATAATTGTTCAGCTACAAACAAAAAATCATGAGATTAAAATAAGTTAGTTGACATTTTAGTGTATAATAGCAAATCATCATTAACTAACCTACAAATTACTGTGTATATATAATTCGCCTCTCTTTCGTTTACATGATTAAGAAGGAGAGAAATTAATATCTGATTCTTTGGTTTGTATTTTCATGTATATGTATATATAAATATATATATATATATTAATTTATTAATTTCATTTTTAATCTCTATAAATTTTTTTATTTTACTTAAAAATTATAATGATGATATAATTCAAATTTAAGATTCTTTAATTCTTTTTTATTATGCTAGAAGAATACCATTCTGTAAAAATTACAGATATTTATATATTTATATAATTTATATGATACACAATTAAATTAGTTCAATATTAATGATGTTCAGATATATTATTTTGAGAAATTAATTAATTTTTTTTAAATTAATGATAGCTTTAGTTAAAAATTAATTAAGAGATTGCCACTCTATTTAATTTGATATCTAAATATTATATAAAATTTGATGTCATGCATGAGGATGTCATTTTAATTAATTATATTGTATGAAGGTAACGTTATAACTTATAATAAGGTTGATTTTTTTTTTATTAATTAAGTTTTAGTACAATGACGTTGAATTGTATAAATAATAAGTTAAAGGACAATTATAGAAATCTAGATAACATTTAATTAGTTATTATATTCTTTGTCAGCATTAATTATATATATATTATTATTATTATTATTATTATAAAAAAGCATTAATTATATATTATATATATCCATAAAAAGCATTAATTATATATAATAAAGACCGTGCTAGCTCGTCACTATACTCTTCTTCTGCCTTCTCCTCCTGTCGACCCCACTGCCATGCTTCGATTCTTCGAGCCCGATCAGGTGGAATCATGGTGGCCGCCGGCAGCCTGCCCGCCGCAGCCGCGCCAGTACTCCATCACTGAAAAGCAGCTTCAAGCAGCTCAGGGAATTAGCTTCGACGGCAGCGGCATCATATCTTGGCTGCCGGCCGGCGAGGGTTTCCACCGCATGAAATGCCGGCGTTTAGTTCCTGATCTTGAGAGAAGCTCATCAATGGCTCCTGAGGATCATCCCACCAAGCGAAAAGACCATTTTGACGCGAACCAAATCAGGATCATGGATGCAAGAGAGAGAACAGCAGCTCCCGATCACAGAGAATCGAAGAGACAGAAGAATATTACTGCAGCTGCCACCATTGATGAAGAGAACCTCCACTGTGATCTTCTTCCTAAGTCTGTTGATTCCAACAAGAACAGGAAGGCTATTTCTCCGTCATCGGTCAAATTAAGTCCCTTGCAGACTCTCTCCTATGCATCTCTCCGAAATCTACTATATATATTTCTTCTTTAATTTTATTTCTTACTGCATGCATGCTACTTAAATAATTCGAAAATACAAAATAAAATAAAAAACAGTCAGATTGGTGTTCCTAATTAGCTTTTGATATATATATATATAATATGGGGATGCGTGACTGCCTATCACATTTTCAATTTAGAATTTCACAATATGTTTAATTACTGATGATTAATTTTGTTCATTTACTCAAGAAACCCGGTTCAACATTAGGAAATACTATAAGATATTACGTGAATTAATGAACACACAACTAATTATTTGGCTAAAAAAAAAGAACTCCTTTGGGAGGTTGAAATTATTTGTCTTAATTAATTTAATGTACGAGTTTTAAATAACTGAAATGTTTCTATGTACAGCATGCATGGCCGCCCCAATCCCTGAAACATCTAATTAAATAGTGCATGCATGAACGTTAATTGATACATCCGATAATTTAAAACATGATTTAACATATTTACATTCATCTTATTTCTTATAATTAATATATAATGAAAAAAAAAAACAAAAGATGTATCTAATTAATTTGCTCGCATGAAATGCAGGCTCCAGCAAAAAATAGCCAGAAGATCGGGGACAAAATCACTGCTCTCCAAAAGCTAGTTTCGCCATTTGGCAAAGTAATTAATTAATTAATTAGCCATCAATCAGTTAATTAGCTGGATCTTAATTAATTCAAATGCTTCAATTAGCTAGTTTTGTCTTATAATTAATTAATTATCTCCAAAATTGATGAATTATATGTACAGACCGATACTGCATCGGTGCTTCATGAAGCTGCAGTCTGCATTGAATCTCTTCATGAGCAGATCAGTGTATGCAATTCCTAAAAAATATTTGATACTTAAGTACTATTTATTTGATATTTCTACGTACTCTTAGATAATTAATTAGTTATATTTATTTAAAATATTTTTTGTTTTGAATTAATTCTGTGAATAATTAATAGCAGGTACTGCTGAACGAGAGTTACTGCATGTCAAAATCTTCTGAAGCGAGCACTCATGATCAGCTATCGAGCTTGCATGAAAGAGGGCTTTGCATGGTACCAACCTCATGGGGGCTCATGATGAACTTCGTCAATGATCAAAAGCAGTAGGATTGCACTGTTAAAGAGAGTTTCTATTGAAAAAAACTTTAGGTCGGCCCACAAATAGAAGTGCATATTACGTTCAATAAATTTCCTTTTTTTAAATTTAAAAAATAAGGATATATAAGAATTCAAGATGAGAAGATAGATTGTTGCAATTGTCTGGAATTTGAAATTTAAATTTTTTTTAAAAAATTTATCAAGATTTACTCTTGGGATTGACTATTATTTTTATTATAAAAATATATAATTCATGTCAAACCGTGTCATAATTTGAGTTATTTATGAGGACTATAAATCATTTTTCTTTGTTTTATGTATATGCTCTCTACATGAAAGTATGCAATTTTTTAGTCACATTATGAAATTTTTTTTTGAGTTTTGATTTGATTAAAAGTTTTTTTTTTTAATGGGCATTTGCTTAAGCACGCATGAAGGCTAGCTAGCTCTTAAGCATAAATCCTATTTAATAGGATTTTTGTTATCTGTAAAACTATGATTAATGGGATTAATTAGCTAATTTGAGCTTTACGGGATTTCAAGTGCTGCCGCCGGTTCATGGAAGTTTGGCTAGAATCGCTTACGGCATTTTGATTGAGGCCGCCGGTTGAAGCTTTCGATTCGCATGAATTGGCTTTCACGCTGAATTTTAGTGGTGAATTTTTTTTTTTATTCTTCTTCATCATAGAGATGATTTTGCCGAAATTTAGTGATGATCATCTAAATCTTGAGAAACATTGAATTATTCAATTTAAAAGAAAACAATATCTATTTTTGTATTTTTTTTTGAGATCGAGAATCAGTGATTAAACTAAGGGGATTTTTGGTTCAATGTTATCTTGATGTTATGTTATGTTATCTAGAGAAAATAATTATTTAGTTTAATGACATCTACAAAGAACCTTCTATAAAATTATAAAATTATTAGTCAAAAGAAGACATCTAGATGTCATGACATCTAAATTACATAACATAACACTAAGATAACATCGAACCAAATGCCCCCTAAAGCTTTTCTTTCGAGAATTAGTGAGAAACAATATCTCTCCAAACTTTGTAAATCTGGTATTCTTGTGATTATTTCGTTTTTTTTTGTTATCATTAATTCTCATATTTATTTATCTAAGTACTCATTTGTTTATTCTAATTTTTTACTACGCATTATTTCACAACAAATTTTAGTGATGTGATCTTGCTTTCATATTTTATTATTATTACGTGATAAGTTTGATTATTTTTTAAATTTAACTCATTTGAAAATTTTCTTTCTATATATATATTGCAAAACAAATTGTTTTTTTTTCTATCATTAATACACATCTTGGTCATTACTCTACGTTTTGGGGTTGAAAATTTGTTATTACTTATGTATTATAATTAACATCAACTTGATTTCTCAATATATTATAGTATTAATATATACTCCCCTAGTTAATAAGTATATGCATCAAAGCCAATAGTTTAGCCGTGAGCTTGTAAAAAATGAAGTAGTTTTTATGCAAGTTTAATTTTCTCATAGGTTTTTAGTGTATTTATTCTAGTGCGAGAAGAGATTCGTTGAGATATATACAAGAATTGGCCTTATATTAATTGGATATTAAAAAATAATTATTTGAGGTGTTAAATCTTATTTATTTATGTAGGCTTTTGGATTAATTAGAAATCTCCCATCATCATTTGTATTTTATTAAAACTTGATTTTTCAATATATTACTTTCCTAATACAATGGAGCCAATTATTAAGTCCTACAGCTCCTCATTTCTCTAACTCCTAGCTCAATTTGTTTAGCCAATTTAAAATTAATTTAATTAATTTAATTAATTTTAATCTCATATATTACATTTCATATAAAATTTAATATAAAAATTTAATTATATTAATATTAAACACATAATTTAAAAATAAAAATTTAACTTTATTATACATCATTTATAACTTTTAATAAAAAAATATTTTCATTCAAATTTAATTTTAATCTTATTAAAATTAAATTTTATAAATAATTAATATTGCTCTAGCTAGGGATCTATAAATAAGTAAAACAATAAAATTTGAATCTGAAAGTATATAAATGCCAAGTAAAATTTGAATTTGAAATCTTCTGCTCCATTAATTGATATTTTTTGATTAATTTTATCATTTTTATTATTTTATTTGCAATTCATATCTTGTGAAACAGAATAAAGAATAATATAAGCACTTGCTAACTGAGAATTAATAAGGTGGTGTCATTCATCGGAACTCAATAAAATTAGTCATCCACGCATGTTCAATTTTTTGGATTAACTTTAACTTAGCCTAATATATTATATCATACGTAAATTTTAACTTTTAACTAATAATATTTTAAATTTTATATAAATTTTTACATTAAATTTAATTTTATTTCATGTTCTATATAAATTTTAAAATATAAAATTAAAAATAACTTCATCAACAAACAGCCCCACTCATAAACATAAGGGCCTGATTATTTATAAAGTTAAATTTAATTAGGTTAAAATTAAATTTAGACAGAAATATTTTTTTATTCAAAATTGTAAATGAAGTGAAATAAAATTAGTTATTATGTTGGAATATGTGAGGGATGTAATATAAAGTTAGTTATTATGTTGGGATATGTGAGAGATGTGATATAAGTTAGCTATTATTTTAGTAATATTTGTAAGATGTGAAATAAAGTTAAATTTTAATATTAAATTTTATGTGTGATGCGATATGCCTGATTAAAAATTAAATTAAGTTAATTTTTAACGGCCAAACAAACGGAGCTTGACAATTGTTAGTACTTGTACCCTAATCTAATTTTTTATATAAATCTTGTGCAATTCTGTTAGTTTGAAGTACTATCACTTAAATGTTAAACATACATTTATAGTATGTGTATATATAAATATGTATACATACATATATATATATATATATAT
>JAEMOT010003819.1:44339-58625 GCA_019297695.1 Apostasia ramifera | reverse complement strand
CGCAGCACGGCCGACAGCAGTGTCGTGCTGCTGCGCGAGGCCACCAGCTGGGTCGTGCGGCAGTGCGGTGACGGCGCGGCTGCCTGATCTGGTGGAGAGAGGGAGGGTAAGGGTATAATGGTAATTTTAGTATTTTTTAATAATAAAAAAATAAAAAAGGATCCAGATGATATTTTTTGAAAACCTAGAGATCCCGATGTTATAATTTAAAAAAACGTGGACATGTATAATAATAACCCTTAAACTCAGGGTCTTGGGTGTAATTTGCCCTAAAAATTATAAACTAACGGAGCATTTGGTTCGATGTTATCTTGATGTTATGTCATATTGTCTATATGTCATGACATCTCAGGGGGCGTTTGATGCAATGTTATCTTGATGTTATGTTATGTTATCTATAGAAAGCAATTATTAGATTTAATGACATCTACAGAAAATCTTTTATTAGATTATAAAATTATTAAATAAAAGATGATATCTAGATGTCATGATATCTAGATTACATAACATGATACTAAGATAATATCGAACCAAACGCCCCCTAAATATTATCTTTTGATTGACAATTTTATAATTTTTTAGTAGACTATCTAAAGATATCATCAAGCCAAATAATTATTTTTTTAAAATAATATGACATAATATGATTATAGCATTGAACCAATCGCTCCATAAATATATTGCCAAAAAAAATAATATTCTTTTATTGTGCCAAAAAATAATATTCAATAATAAATTTGAGAGCACACTACATACTTGCAAAGCCGATTCACAGTATTATTGAAACAAAATAAGCCAATGCATGTGGTTTTTTTAAATGTAAAAAAATGAGCTAGTGAGGTTGACAAATATTTGCAACAACTGTAAGTAAATTGTTGTGAACAAGAAAATTAGATAGAAATAAAATTGCACATATAATAATTTATTTTACAATTTATACTCATATTAAATATAATAAGACAATATAAAAAATAATTTTTAAAAATTAACAAATATGATAAGGATGATAATTTTGATAATAATCTTGGTAATTTCAAATTATCAAGAACACTGCAGATCTTTCTCAATATTTTTCAAATTACAGTAAATATAAATGTGTGGGTATTTTTGATTTGGGTCTAAAATCACATAATTTAATTTTATATTACTATTTATATTTTCAACACATTAGACAAATAATGTAGCATGTGGAAGTGAGAATAATTTTTTTTCATTAAAAGAAATTACTTTTCATCTGACTTCAATCAGATGAAAAAAAAACTATTTATATATATATATATTAATAAGTGTTACCATTTAATTAATTAAATAATTTAATAAATTAAAATATATGCCTTTTCAAAATAACGACTGATTTTTAATTAATCAAATAGTTTAATTAATAAAAAAAAGTGTGCCTTTCCAAAAAAACTGTCAGATTCCAATTTTTTAAAAATTAATTAATTAATTAATAACTAAATCCACACTAAAATTGAAAACGAATCCTATATTGATAAAAAAATTCTCTTATTACTAAAACGATTAAATTGAGTTTTTTTTTTCTTTTTCTTAATCAAAATTTAAACTTTTATAAGAACTATTCTTATAAACAAATATGTACAGATACAAAAATACCTTCTTGTGGTACGCGTACTAATAGAATATATAGTTCATACAACATTATATAAAAAAATAATTTAAAATTATTTTAAAATTATTTTAAAATTATTTTAAATAATCATATGTTAATAAATTAATTTAGAATTCTCAATTCTATGTTAATAAATTTAACCCAACATAAAAATATAATTCACATAATTTAATAGTCATTAAGAGGAATTATGGAGATATAATTTTAAGCTCTAATAACTTAGACAATTAATTAGCACTTTAATTAATATATCAAAATTATTAATTTGAAATTATTCCACTAAAAATTTGGAACTGCACTCTTAAAATTATAAAATTAAATATATTTAAAAAATTTAAATTATCCATTAATATAGTCACTACATTAATTAATCCTCCATAAATAGTTCATAATTAAAGCTAGATATATTCTGTTAATCTTTTTAATTATATCTTTCTCTCTAAGTATCATTGATTCTCTAATGAATAATTATTTATGATCCATTATAAATTAAGTTCTCTATTATTCAAGTCCTGAATTAATACTTATGGGAATCATCTTCCTTACTTCTTTACGAAGGAATGAATTTCATTTTGTATATTAATATTTTCGGCTATTTGTATTACTATATTTTCAATATACCTATATATAACTAGCCAAATAGTAGTCTATTAATTACTCATAATTGGGATCAATTTATATATAACTAGCCATCATTGACTAATATTGAATACTCTATATAATAACAGAATATCCTAGAATGTAGCTTGCTTCTCCCATATCTTTCATTTGGAATTGGGTAGATAGCCAGTTCCTAATGAGTAGAATGTCATCCACTTAAAGAACTAAAAAAACCACTTTATCCCCTTTTATATGCTTATAAATACAAGGTTCATCCAAATTTTGTTCAAAATAATTATAAGACTTTATGGGTTCATCAAATCTGATATTCCAAGATCTAGAAGCTTGTTTAAGTCCATAGATGGATCTTTGTAGTTTACAAACTTTTTGCTCTCTGGTTGGACCATATAAACGATCTCTTCAAGATAGCCATTTAAGAATATTATCTTAATATTCATTTGTCATATTTCATAGTCATAATGAGCAGAAATAGATAAGAGCATCTGTATAGATTTTAGCATAGTCACTGATAAAAAAGTATCCTCATAGTCTTCTCCTTCTTTTTGGGTAAAACTTTTTGCCACCAGCCTAGCTTCGACTACCTGTTGCCATTCCAAACAAATTCCCCTAGAGACAAACATTCAACTACTTTTAACTGCAGCATTATGCTAATGAAATGTACCTATTTATATTGCATGAAACTACTTAATTAAAAATTTATATTATTTGACAATATATTACATAAAGTTTATGTTTTCGTCTTCTATGGGCAGGGCGGCCATTAATCGTGTTGAAAACTCAAAACTTATTTGATAAAACTAATAATGACAGGTTAGTAAGGTAGGTTTTACACATAAAATTAAAATAAAAAAAAACAAGCTTGAAGGTAAATCTAGAAAGTGTATCTTTATCGATTATTATCCATAATCAAAGGCCTATCGATTATATAATCCTTATAGCAAGAAGCTAATCATAAGTTGAAATATTGTAGTTGATGAAAACTTAAGCTAGAATTGGAGTGATGATAAAATAAAATTATAGAGTTATAATTATGTCGAAGGCATTATTTAAATTTTTGTTCTTTTACAGAATTAGGAAATGATCTTGATGTTTTATCTCCTAGCACAATGTCTGCAGGACGATCAAGTTCATCTTCGAGCATGTCATCTGTGGCACCTTCTGTTGGGTTGGTTTCCTTCCTTTGTGGAGGTTATTTGGTAATTTTTACCAAATATTTGGCTATTATGTAAGGGGTATTTTAGTCTTTTTATGACTTAAGGTTATCTTCTTTTTCATTATGGGAAGATAAAAAGCCAATAAATTATTTTTGGTGTAGTGTCGTGGCTGCTATCTTTGACAAAAAGGTGAGTTGAAAACAGAAAGAAAGAAGCTAAAATCTGAACTTGAAATTTCTGCGCAGCTATGATCAAGCTAACGTTCAAGTAGTTATTTGTTATCTGATCATGCTGAAATTTTTATTGAAGGTTCGTCTCTTCTAGCACTTCAATCTGGATGGTGTGATCATGGATTGGATCTCTCTATCGACAACAGCACATTTTTGGTAATATCTACAACTCCTCTTTTCTTATTTCTTTATACTTATATCTTGTTGATGATGTTGAGGAGAGAGCTCAAGTGTAAATATTTCTTGATGCTTTTATGAGTTGATTGATGATTCCAACACACCAAGGAGAAAAAAGTTTGCACTACTTCATTTAATTCATCATGTGGATTGCATATCCTGGGTGTTGGTTATATATTTTGTGAGTTAGTATTCATACTCTTTGCAAATGTACATTCCATCTAAATTTATAGTTGGCTTTCTTCCTATCATACTAGTATCAGAGCTTTGACGTACATTCCAGTTATTTGCTTATTTTGAATTATGGAAGTGAATACAAGTAGAATGGTGAATTTAAATGACTCTAATTATGCTCTTTAGAAAGAAAAGATGGAGGATTTACTTTATGTGAAAGATTATCATTTACCAATATCTGCTGCTACTAAGCCAAATAGTAAAAGTGATGAGGAGTGGACTCTAATATACAGATAGGTATAAAGATACATAAGACAGTGGGTAGATGATAATGTGTTTAAATCACATTAGTGGGGAGAAACATGCTCAATCTCTTTAGAACAAGCTTGAATAATTGTATGCTAGAAAGATAGGTAACACCAAGTTATTCTTAATAAAGCAGATGGTGGCATTGAGATATCGAGAGGGCACTCCTTTGGTAGATCATTTAAATACCTTTCAAGGCATCATTAACCAATTTGATGGTATGAGTATTTCCTTTGATGATGAAGTTCAAGGTTTATGGCTTCTTGGTATACTTCTTGATTCATGGGAGACGTTGAGGACATTGTTGTCCAACTCAGCCCCAGATGGTATTATCACTATGGACCTTGTTAAAAGCAATGTCCTGAATAAAGAGATGAGAAGAAAGTCCCAAGGCTCATCGCATTCAGATGTGTTGATTACTAAATCTAGGGGGAGAAGCAAAAGTCGAGATTCAAAGAGTAGAGATAATAGCAGAAGCAAATCTAAAAAGAAGTATACAAACTTTGAATGTCATTTTTGTGGTAAGAAAGGGCACATCAAAAGGTTTTATTGGAAATGGAAGAAGGAAAATAAAGAAAGCAAAGATAAGGAAAAAGAGAAGAAGAAAAATGATGGAAGTGATGATGATAGAGTTAATGCAACTCCATCCGATTTCCTTGCTGTTCAAGGCTATGATGTTGTCAATATTGCAAATAATGAAAGCAGTTAGGTGATTGATAGTGGTGCTTCCATACATATCACATCACGAAGAGATTTCTTTTTTACTTATACACTAGGTGATTTTGGTGATGTGAGAATGGCCCATGAAGGTGTGATTAAATGTGAAGATATTGGAGATGTTTGTTTAAAGACATTTAATGACACAAAAATGCTTCTAAGGGGGCGTTTGGTTCAGTGTTATCTCAATGTCAATGTTATTTAGATGTCATGTTATCTAAATGTCATTATCATTCATCAATGAACATTTGTTTGGTTCAATGTTATGATATTAGAAAATATCAATATTATCCAAATTATTTTTATTTAGTTGAAAGTTATTAACATTATAATAACAAATTGATGGTGTTATCTTGAGATGTCACCCAATTTGGGGTGACATCTAGATGTCAATGTATAATGGCATTTTTGTAATTAATTATAATGTTATTTAAAGATGTCATTAAACCAAACAATTACTTTCTAAAAATAACATAACATAACATTGAGATAACACTGAACCAAACGCCCCCTAAGATGTATTAAGCATGTTCCAGACATAAAGCTAAATTTTCTCTCTATTGGCAAGTTATGTGATGAAGAATATGAAAATTACTTTTCAGGTGACAATTGGAAACTCACTAAGAGTTCTATGGTAGTGGCTAGAGGTAAGAAGCACTCTACACTTTATTTGACTCAAACAAAAGTTATTAATGATATTGTGAATGCAGTTGAGTCAGATGATAGAACTGATTTGTGGCATAAAAGGTTATATCATATGAGTGAGAATGGAATATCTATACTTATCAAGAAGAATGTGTTGTCTGGTTTGAATAATATCAAATTAAAAAGATGTGCTTATTGTTTAGCAGAAAAACAGAATAGAGCTTTTTTTAAATGTCATTGACTTTCTAGAAAGTCGGAGATACTTAACATTCCTGATGATGATCCTGATAGGAGTTGAAACAATCATGGATAGATTTTATATCACAGATAACATTGATTAGAAAGATAGAAGTGAATCAAGAGATAAAGATGACACTAGAAGAAACCTAGAAGTTGAAGTAGTAGTAGTAGGGGGTCGCCCTCCTCATGCTTACTAAACGCTGGAATTTACTCTCTTTTTCTTTATCTTTAATGATTATCTTATGTTGGAATGCTAGAGGGTTCTCTAGTGACCCTACTATTAAGCATGCTGTTAATCTTATTAAAGAGCATAAGTTGAATTTTTTACCCATCTTTGAATTCCTTAGAATAGATACTATTCGTAGAACACTTAATTTAGATTATTGCTATGTGGCTAATAATTCCAATATTGCTTTTTGGTTATAATTTTTAGGATTGTTTCATTATTGATGACTCTCTTAAAATTTTTCGTGCTTCCTTTAGATTAAGAAATCTTCATATTTTTTATACTATCAAAAAAAGAAAAGAAATCTTCATTTCTATATTTTTGCTATTTAGGATTTCTTTAATCACAACAGTATAAGAGATCTTTCAAATAACATTATTTCTCATTTGCAAAACTATGATGTCCCTTGAATTATTGACTTTAATATTGTGCAAGAGGAGAGAAGTGGTGGTAATCCTTCTAGTTTTATAGGGATGCAAGAGCTCAACAACTGTGTTTAAAATCTACTTAAGATGATATGTGGAGTGCTCGAGACCTTTTTACTTGAGCGGATAGTAGCATGAGTCAGCATATTGATAGTGTCGTGGCGAATATTCATTGGTGCAACCTTTTTGATAAGATTTAAAATTGCCAATTTAACTAGACTTTTTTCTGATCATTGCCCTATCCTCAATGAAGCTTCTTATGAAAATAACTCCAATTTTAAAACATTTCAAATGTTTTAATACGTGGTGTAAACATCATATGGCCTTCTTTCATTTGTTAAAGAATGTTGGAATCAACCTTCTAACTAAACGTATTAATGAAACTCCTTGATAAACTTACCAGATCAAAACCTATTTTGAAAATTATAGAAATTTGAGGTTTTTGGCAATATTTTTCAAATTCTTAAAAGTTAAGAGAATAGGATTTATGTCCTTGAAGATAAGTTTCACTCTACTCATTTCTAAGAGAAAAAAATAGCCCATTGTTTGCATCAACTTTAAATGATCCTAAACGAGCAAAAGAAAACTAACCCGCAAAATAGCATAGCATAATTGAAATGAACTATTTAAGTAACTGCTTAAATAAACTCCACGGCAAAGTTAGCTTCTTTGAAGACTCCAACTTGTTCTATGACTTTAGCTCTTTAAAAAATAATATTTTTTAAATTATTGAGTATGTAAAGTAAAATAATATTTTTTATATTAGTGAGTATGTAAAGTAAAATAATATTTTTTATATTTGAATTTGTGTAGAATGATTTAAAATTTTTATTTATTATTATTATTATTGTTTTTTAAATTAGTATCATTTTGATCTGTTAGGCTACTCTGCACCTGAACATGTTACCATTTTTCCATTGGATCTATCATAATTCCAAATTAACCTCATGCTCCAAACAAATCAACCCTAATGATACGTTGATTTGCCTCTTGAATGTGCTCCTAGCAGCTCAAATCTTTGATGACAGTCTCATATACCTTTGAATGCATCATCACAAGTCAAATTTTGACAATAGGTTTTTATGCCCTTGCTTTGTTGTCGTAACACAAATACTTGATAACATACTCATATACCTCTATATATGTCATCATAATCAAAATTTGAGAACAAGCTCTCATGCACTTGCTATATTGTTACAACTCAAAACTTGACAAGTGCCTCTTATGTCTTTCAATATGTCGTCATAACTCAAATTCAAATATTAGCTGGCTTTCATGTCTTTTTTACGCAGTTCGCTGTTCTCCCCATTGAGTTAAAGTTCTAAGATTTTTTTTAACTTCACCTAAAGTCTTTTTTTTTATACTTTGTGATTCTCATCCCTTAATAACAGTCAGTCATGCCTTTAGAAACACTCTCACAAACTCAATGGATTAGGTAAGGAGACGCTAACAAAGATACCAAGCGAGTAGAAATTGATTTCACAATTGAGCAAAGCTAATATAGGAAGTTTAAGAGAATTGGGTTGGTTGAAAGCAGCACGCCTGGTTTTATTCTTTATAATTCCCTTTGATTTATTGGAATGTCTTCATATGAGGCTACCTATAGCTCTTAAAGGATCGTTATTTAGCCCCTTAATTAGCTTGAGTGGAGCCCTTGATCCCATTTATGTAGAAGAAATTGCAGTTAAAAAAGTCATTCAGATATTTACGGAAATTGCTTTACAAAATATTATTATTCTCAAAGGTGACTCAAAACAGATCATTATTGCACTCACTCAACAAAAAGAGAATCATTCTTTGATCAGATTTTGCATCAAGTATTGTTAAAATTATTTAAAGTTGTTTAGGACCCACCAAGTATCTCACACAGAGTGAGAGGGGAATTCCGTTGCTTATAGTTTAACCAAATTTGCACTCTCAATAGAAGGAACTTTGCTTTGGAGAGGTTCTTTACCAGATTTTATTATGAACATGTATGAGAATTGAGAAAGATTGTAACAATTTTTCTATCAATGAATAAATAAAATCTTGAGTTTTATTAAAAAAAAATCACATCAATAGTTATTTTTACCTTTAATAAAAAATAACCTCACAAACTAACTCATCAAGATATTATGTTTCGTCATATTGATGATTGAGTTCATGGGTGCAACATTGCTTTTAGTAATTTTAGTAGTTTGAGTATCAGCATTTTTGATTTTTCTATGAATTATTTAAATTTTAAAAACTCAAAATAGAATTTATTAATGGTAGCTATTTAAATATAATGTTTGGAGAGCTACGAGTTTCAATAATTTTGGCTTAAATTTAGTATTTTTGGCCTAAATAACTATATATATATTTATAACTTTTTTTTGATCAAAGTCTTCCTAAATTGTTCTAAAAAAGTGAAAACTGATGGGTTTCATTAAGTTTTAAAACTCTATGAATTTTCATGCTCTTGAGATCTTTTTGTGTCCTGATTTAGTGGTCCGCATAGCCTATTAAATTTCACATACTATCATATTTTTCTTACTCTTTGTTCAATATCATAAAGTTTTTTTACTATTGATTACTGTTATAATAATAAAATTAATGATTATTATAAACTTAATTTTAATTTAAAATCTTAATTCTAGAACTTTTATATATATATATATATATATATATGTATATATATAAATTTGCTAACAAACACATCAATCGAATGACTAAGAAAAAGTTTTTCTAGAATTTGTTTAGTTTGAATTTTTTTTTAGTTTAATATAAATTTAAATTGTAAAAATTAATTTTATTTTATATCTAACATAAAAATAAATATTAGAAATAATATTTTACATATTATTTAATATTAAATTTATAAAATAAAATATTTTTATTTAAAAATTAAAGCATGAATTAAATAATGTTAAATATTTATGAGTTTGTATACCCTAATTAACGGGAGAAGCTTCTGCATTTTTTTTAATTGGAAGCTGGAGATTGGAGAAGCTTCTACAGTTGGCTTCACAAAATTTTGTGCCACGTGGATGCATTTGTTCTCCCGCAAACGGCACCTGTCCACCACGATGTTTCTCGAGCAGCCCCGCTATGCACCCTGGCGGTGCCGAAAAGGCCCAGACCATTACTGGCCGTTGGATTCGAGTATATTCACTGAATCCAACGGCTCGACCGATCAGTTCGAAGTTTCTGGACCAGGAACGCGAGCGATATAAAATTGCTCTCCATTCTCCTCGACACTTCATCGAGTTCCTTCTCCGAAAGCATCTTCGGTTCTATTTCTGCTCTAGTTTGAAACTTGGCTCTCCTTCTCTCTTCGTTTTCCGGCGGCTGAGATGGCGGGAAGAGACGGCGAAGGTCCGGCTATCGGAATCGATCTCGGTACGACGTACTCATGCGTCGGAGTTTGGCTGCACGACCGCGTGGAGATCATCCCCAACGACCAGGGGAACCGCACGACTCCGTCCTACGTCGCCTTCACCGATACCGAGCGGCTTATTGGCGATGCCGCCAAGAATCAGGTGGCCATGAACCCTACAAACACCGTCTTCGATGCGAAGCGGTTGATCGGCAGGCGATTCTCTGATCCGTCGGTGCAGAGCGACATGACGCTCTGGCCTTTCAAAGTCGTCCCCGGCCCCGGCGATAAGCCCATGATCGTTGTTAGGTACAAAGGCGAAGAGAAGCAGTTCTCCCCTGAGGAGATTTCCTCCATGGTTCTCTCTTATATGAGGGAGATCTCTCAAGCCTACCTCGGCAAAACAATCAAGAACGCCGTGATCACCGTCCCGGCCTACTTCAACGATTCCCAGCGCCAGGCCACCAAGGACGCTGGCGTCATCACCGGATTGAACGTTATGCGGATCATCAACGAACCCACCGCTGCGGCCATTGCCTATGGCCTCGACAAGAAGGCCGCCAGGACAGGGGAGAAGAACGTCCTCATCTTTGACCTCGGCGGAGGCACGTTTGACGTTTCCATCCTCACCATTGAAGAGGGGATCTTCGAGGTGAAGGCCACCGCCGGAGATACTCATCTCGGCGGGGAGGACTTCGACAACAGGTTGGTGAACCACTTCGTTCAGGAGTTCAAGAGGAAGCACAAGAAGGACATCAGTGGCAACCCCAGAGCTCTGAGGAGGCTGAGGACCGCTTGCGAGAGAGCAAAGCGGACCCTTTCGTCCACCACTCAAACAACCATCGAGATCGACTCCCTCTACGAGGGAACCGATTTCTACGCCACCATCACGCGTGCCAGATTCGAGGAGCTCTGCATGGATCTGTTCCTCAAGTGCATGGAGCCGGTGGAGAAGTGCTTGAGGGATGCAAAGATGGGGAAGAACGGCATCCATGAGATCGTTCTGGTCGGAGGATCAACTAGAATTCCCAAAGTTCAACATCTTCTGCAGGACTTCTTCAACGGGAAGGAGCTCTGCAAGAGCATCAACCCCGACGAAGCTGTTGCCTACGGAGCTGCCGTCCAAGCTGCGATCTTGAGCGGCGAGGGCAATGAGAAGGTGCAGGATCTTCTTCTTCTTGATGTCACTCCGCTTTCCTTGGGCTTGGAGACTGCCGGAGGAGTCATGACCGTCCTGATTCCTCGGAACACCACCATTCCCACTAGGAAGGAGCAGGTATTCTCCACTTACTCCGACAACCAGCCCGGTGTATTGATCCAGGTCTATGAGGGAGAGAGGACCAGAACGAAGGACAACAACTTGCTCGGAAAATTTGAGCTTTCCGGCATTCCTCCGGCCCCCAGGGGGGTGCCTCAGATCAATGTCTCCTTTGATATTGATGCTAACGGTATCCTGAACGTCACTGCTGAGGACAAGACGACGGGGCAGAAGAATAAGATCACCATTACGAACGACAAAGGCCGGCTGACCAAGGATGAAATTGAGAAGATGGTGAAGGAAGCAGAGAAGTACAAGGCTGAGGATGAGGAGCATAGGAGGAAAGTTGAGGCGAAGAATGCTCTGGAGAACTACGCTTACAACATGAGGAATACCATCAAGGATGAGAAGATCGGAGGAAACCTAAGTCCTGCTGATAAAACGAAGATTGAGGACTCCATTGAGGAGACGATCCATTGGTTGGATGGTAACCAGCTAGCTGAAGCGGATGAGTTTGAGCACAAGATGAAGGAGCTGGAGGACCTATGCAACCCGATAATTGCGAAGATGTATCAGGGTGATGGGGCTGGCATTGGTAGAGCTCCAGGCATGGATGAAGACGCTCCTCGTGGTAGTAGTGCAGGTCCTAAGATTGAAGAGGTTGACTGACGGTTGACTATCTTGAAATCTGGAAGACTACTAAGCGCTGTAATTACAGGGTTTTCTCGTTTTATTTTTAGTTGTCTTCTTTTAAAAATAATTTTAGAGTGGTTATGTTTGTTTTTAGTTTTTTTTTTCCACTTTGTGTGTGTATAAAGAAAGTGTGAACTTATATAAATTAGAGAAATGATTTTTTTTTTAATCTTTATCATGTGCATTTAAATGGTTTTTTGAAAGGTATATTTAGAACTCTGTTTTTAAAGGTATGTGTGTTGACGTAGGATGTGGGGATCCTGGGAAACACCAAAGAAAGAGAGTTCCGGGAGACGGCGACGCGCAAAGGAGGTGAGCCTGTTAACGGAGGCTCAGGGAGAAGATTAATCCGAAACAACCAAGAAAGCACACAGGGATTTAAGGTGGTTCAGGGAGGAAATCCCCTACGTCCACCGGTCGGTCAGCGAAGAAGTTTCACTAATAGGAAAAGAATAGCCTTGAAGGCTGTACAATGCTTTGAGAAGAGTAGAAGAAGAAGAAGAAGGAGCCAGGAGCTCCTCAGCCGGAGTCCTGTTACAATCGAAACCCTTTTGGAGAGAGAGTTCTGTCTTTTTGTCTTGCTCCTCTCTGTCTGTATGTATATCTGTATCCTTGGAGAACTGTTCAGCGATATTTGTAGGCAGGGATGGTGCAGCTTCACCCAGGTTCCCTGGTTTTTCGATGGAAAGGCGATGGACGATCTCCGAGCGCCGTTTATCTGTCACCGGAGAGATTTGCCATTCGTACGGGAAGATGACATCTTTTAATGCTGGTACTTCTTCTGGGAAGAACGTCTGTACGGAGAGCGGCGGAGTTAGGTGAAGTTGATCGTGACAGGCGTTACCTCGTACCCTCGTGCCCGAGGTTACGAAGGTTGATCCTGGATCGTCGTGGGCGAGGGTTGGCTGAACCCTCGTGCCCGATGTTTGACCTGGGTCAAGAGTCCTGTAAAATCTGAAGCTGAGTCAGCAAATCCAATCAATCAGGTACAAACTTGGCAGGCGCCACGTGTTCGGCCAGGATGCAGCGCAGAAACCACGTGTTAACAATGTGAAAAAGAGGAGAAAAACGAAAGGGATTAATATATGCTCTTTTAATTGGAATTCTAGTTTGTTTATAAGATTGCAGGGGAGATTATGGTAGACATGAAAAGAGATTATAGCAAAAACAGTATTATTTAAAAAAAAAATTTCTTCGAAAAAGAATCTTTCTTTAAAGATATTTTTATCTGATTAAAAAATCATATGATCGTTTTAGATTTATCCTGGTTATTAACAAAAAGAATTCTCTAAAAGGGGCAAGATACAGCCTTTCGAGCTCTCAGGAAAATCTCTCATTATAGACATTCGTTAAAAGATAAAATATTTAATTTTTCAATTTATATGCCTAATGTGAAATACTCCCAAACACTAAAAAAAAAAAAAGAGGGAATAGAGTTAAACCACACTATTCGGTTGTTGAAATCTTTAGAGCTCTCTCCTTTGTATTTTAACTTTTAAAGCAATAGCTAATAGCGAAGTTCAAAGATCTCACTAGTAAATTCAAAATCTCAACAATAAAAGAGAACTTTTCTGAGCACAAATCTTCCCTAATCTTCTGCCTTCTTTGTTGAAGTGCAAATATGAGGAAATTAGGATAATTCTTATTCTCAAAACCACGTCATTTAAAGTGATTGTTTAATGTTGGAATTTATGTGAGATGAGATATAAAATAATTTTTTAAATTTTTTTAAAATAAATTTAAGATTTTGGCCATAGCTAGTTTTAGCCATGATCTTTAGCCCATTGTCAAACAAGGCCTTAGTTACAATTTAGATTTGGTTGACAAATTAATTGTAGTGGCATTGTGATAGCTCGTCAGTTGCCAAATCAATGGAGATTAGCTAGCCATATGCTGGATAGTGATGGCATGCTCTTGCTTTCTAGTGGTAAAAAAGCTTACACTCACTTTTTTAAGAGAATAAACAACAACAACAACAACAACAACAACTAAGCCTTAATCCCACTAGGTGGGGTCGGCTACATGAATCCTTTGTTTCCATTGCGCTCTATCAGTTACCAAATTCTTATTTAAGTTTAAGTAACTAAAATCACTCCTTATAGTTTCTTGCCATGTCTTCTTTGGTCTCCCTCTTCTATAAATTTTAGTAAGGGGATCCCCGAGGTTAGCCCTTGCCACAAGTACAAACATCGTATACGATGTGTAGGACTCTCAAAGTCCCTGTGACATTGGGACAAAGACACCTTTTGGGCGGGATTCACCCTGGCTATCACAATACTCCTCTTCTTTTATGGATTTCTGGAAGTTCCAAGCCAAAGCCAACTACTATGCGGCTCGAAAAGTTCTTATTATCATAATCAGAAGCTTTTCTTCCCTATGATAATATTCCAAATTCGATCCCATCTATTACAAGATTCAGAAGATCTATTACAAGTTTTTCAAGGATGGTTTGG
>JAEMOT010003819.1:25476-39512 GCA_019297695.1 Apostasia ramifera | reverse complement strand
CAAACGGAGGTACCAGCATTTAAAGCCATCATCCTCCTCGTACAGCTGCGGACCTCTCCGGTGACAGACAAGCGGCGCTCAGAGCTCATCCATCACCTTTCCTCCGGGAAACCAGGGTGGAGCTATGCACGTCAACGGCTATAAAAACTACTGAACAGTCCTCCAGAAAAAGAGGAGAAAAAAGGATATACATACAGACAAACAAAACTCTCAAAGGAAGAGGATTTTTTGATTGTAACAGTACTCCGGCTGAGGAGCTCCTGGCTTCTTCTTCTTCCTCTTCTCCTTCCTCTTCCTCTTCTACTTTTAAAAGAAAAAGCATTGTACAGCCTTCAGGGCTATCCCTTTTTCCCATTAGTGAAACTTCTTCGCTGACCGACCGGTGGACGTAGGGGATTTCCTCCCTGAACCACCTTAAATCCCTGTGTGCTTTTCTGGTTGTTTCGAACTAAATCTTCTCCCTGAGCCTCTATTAACAGGTTCGCCCCCCTCTTGTGCGCCGCCGTCTCCCGGAACTCTCTTTCTTTGGTGTTTCTCGGGATCCACACATCCTACGTCAACATCTTAAATCTTCAAAAATTACTTTAAATTTTAAATTTAAATAAAATTTTTATATTACAAGAATATCATATAAATAAAAAAAATTAAATTTATTTATATGATAACTTTAATTATCATGAGAAATATATAATGTTATTTTTAACAAAAATTCACAAACGATCAATCGTGAACTGCATTCATTAAGGCAAAAGGAGTCTACTTAAAATAAGAACTTCTAACGCATGTGTAATAATTTCATGTGCAAGAATTAATTAATATGTGGCTGACATTGACACAGCGCAACAAAGAGCACCATGCCTCAAAAGATTTAATATGTGGATATCATTGAGGTGATTGCATAACTATTACTCATGTGAGGCACATTTTTATATATGTTCACTGCTTTTTTACTATTCGCACGCAGCAAGATGGGCCTGCATGTAGAGCACCGTTTTGGTCACCCCTTGTTAGGTTTGTAGATGGGTATATCGACTTGAGATTTTGCCGAAATTTTGACTCGGTTAAATAGTTAACGTTCGGTATATAAAATAAAATA
Organism: Apostasia ramifera; assembly: GCA_019297695.1. Classification (NCBI taxonomy): domain Eukaryota; kingdom Viridiplantae; phylum Streptophyta; class Magnoliopsida; order Asparagales; family Orchidaceae; genus Apostasia; species Apostasia ramifera. Next base: position 38,416 of record JAEMOT010003819.1, on the reverse strand, counting down.
AATTACTCTACCCAACATTATATTCAATCTATTCTGATTAATTAGGACAACAACCCAGGTCGATCATGCCTCGATGCGATTAAAATTTTGCCTGATTCGATAATTTATCTTGGAGTTTGCATTCTTCTATTAGTGAGAAAAAAGGCTACTTGATTTATATCTGGCTCTTATTATTTTTTTAAGAAATAATAAACTCATTAAAATTACTTCACAATGCAAGCTGTTTGCAGGCTTATCATTAGTGCCTGGGAAAAAACATAATTGATTATGATTGAAAACGTTATTTCTGGAAAAAACTTATTTTGGTACTCAACTGCTTTTTTTAAAAAAATCTAATTCAATTGATATATATATATATATATGTATATATGTATATATGTGTATATATGTATATATGTGTATATGTGTATATATGTGTATATGTGTATATATGTGTATATGTGTATATGTGTATATATGTATATGTGTATATATGTATATATGTATATATATGTATATATGTATATATGTATATATGTGTATATCTGTATATATGTATATATGTGTATATCTGTATATATGTATATATGTGTATATGTGTATATATGTATATATGTATATATGTGTATATATGTATATATGTATATATGTATATATGTATATATGTGTTGACGTAGGATGTGGGGATCCCAGGAAACACCAAAGAGAGAGAGTTCCGGGAGACGGCGGCGCGCAAAGGAGGTGAGCCTGTTAACGGAGGCTCAAGGAGAAGATTAGTTTTCTAGCATCCAGAGAAACACACCAAGATTTAAGGTGGTTCAGGGAGGAAATCCCCTACGTCCACCGGTCGATCAGCAAAGAGATTTACTAATAGGAAAAAAAAGGTGGCCCCGAAGGCTCATACAACAAGCTCACAAGAGAAAAAGAGAGAGAGCAGGAGAAAGAGAGCCTTTCTTGTTCTCAAGCTCCTGTTTTACAAAAGGTGATAGAGGAGTTCTGCTTTCCTTGGGATCAGTCCTCCTCCTTCGTCAGTCTTGGAGAAGGCCGGTAGTGGTGGGTGAAGCCCGTCCTCCTTTGGCTGGGACTGTTCAGTGGTTTTTATAGCTGTGTGGCATGCGTAGCCCCATCCTGATTTTCCGGAGAAAAGGTGATGGGCATGCTCTGCTTGTCGTTCTGTCTGTCACTAGAGAGGTCCGCCGCTGTACGAGAAGGACGATAGCTTTAAATACTGGTACCCCCTCTTGGGAAGAGTGCCCGTACGGAGAGCGGCGGGGTTAGGTGAAGTTGATTGTGAGGGGCGGTACCTCGTTCCCTCGTGCCCGAGGTTACGAAGGTTAATCCTGGGTCGTCGTGGACGATGGTAGGTTGATCCCTCGTGCCCGATGTTTGACCTGGATCAAGAGTCCTGCAAACCCTAAAGCTGAGTCAGCAAATTCGTCAATCAAGTACAAGCCTGTCAAGCGCCCCGTGTTCGGCCAGGATGCAGCGCAGGAACCACGTGTTAACATCAGCCCCCCGCATTGTCAGGGCGCGAATATTAATATGGGTCCTGAAATGCGAACAGTCGCGATGGTGGATGCGCTGCCCGAGGCCTGCAAGGATAAGATGGGGGCAGAGTCTGCCGCTTCGCATTCTATCCTTGGTCTGTTGAGTTCTGTCATAGTGAACTTCTCCAGAGATGGCGGAGAGAAAGTGGAAGATCGCCTCCGGCTTCTCTAAGAAAAGAACTGGAGCGCCTCCGGCCGACGTCCCTTCAAGGAAGAAGAGTCTTCTGGAGGTACCCGGAGGGGTGCCGATGTCGTTGGAGGCAGAAGCTCCTACGGCTAAGGTAGCCGCTGCTCTGGTGCAGACACTGGAGTCTCTTCAGGGCCCGGCGAGCGCAGCGGCCGCGAAAATGGTGGTAGAAGTTTCTAACTCTCCCGTCAAGCCACCTCCAAAGGCGAAAGGTTTGCAGTAGGTGGTTCTGGTGGGGGAGACGGCTGTTGGGGAGAAGCTGGCACCCGGGAAGGTTCTGGTAAAGGATGAAGAGCTTGAACGTCTCTTGCCCAGATTTGGAGTTCCTTCCGTTGAAAACCTGGAGAAGGGCCCCCTGGTGATTTGCAGGCCTGCCCTAGGTACATTGATTTCTGCCCCTGAGAAGAGAAAGAAACTCTTCTTCCTTTCTCTCCCTCCGTTAGATCTTGAGGGGAAGAGAGAGAAAGGCAAGAAAAGCACAGAGGAGGAAGGTTCCAATCTGGAGGAAGGAACCCAGGGGAAGAAGGAGGAGACCCTCGGGGCCGCCTCTGCAGGCGCTCTTGGCATTGAAGGGCCAGGAGATAAGATGGGGGAGGCGGCTAAGGAAAAGGGAGAGGCTCTCCCGGCTGCTCCCAGTGCTAAAATTGGAGAGATCTGGGGCACGCTGGGAGACCGCTTGAGTGAGATCAGGCGGGTAGAGGAGAGGATCTTAGGGAATACCTCTGAGACCCTGGAGGTGGTGAAAACTTTAAAGGGAAGGAGGATGTGGAAGCCCGCTGCCTCCGAGAGGTGAGGGAACTGGAGGGCGCTTTGTCTCAAGCTACAGAGCGCTCTCTGGCCGACCAGAGGGGGCAATTAGGAAAGATGTTTCAGATAGAGGATAGGTTAGCTTCCCTAGCCCAGGTTAATGCAGAGTGGGCTAATAAAAGTGAGATTGCGAGGGGAGAGTTCAACCGCAATCTGGCGGGTGTGAGTCAGGCCCACTCTGCCCATGTCAAAGACCTCCAAAAAAGAATAAAAGATTTGGACGATGATAGGGCGGCTTTGAGGGAGGAGAGGAGGAGGTTGAGAGAGGAAGTGACTAAGGCCAGGGAGGCCTTATCAGGGGCGAAAGAGGCGGCCTCCGAAGCTTGTCGCCGGGAGGAGTTGCTGAAATCTGAAGTCCGCTCTCTGCGGGCCTTGGTGGAGAACAGCTCTGGATGGCGAGGGAGACGTATGGAGGACCTGGAAGAAGCGGTGAAGAGAGCGGTGAAAATTGTTAGCGCCTCGCCGGTGGGTCGCCATACGCAGCATCAGGCTGCCTTTGATGCTCTTCTGCAGACATTGGTTGATGCAGGTACCTTGAACCAAGCGAATATCAGGGACCCAGCGGTTCTTTCCTTCTGTGGTCCTAGGGGGCCAGACAGGTTCTTCGACGCTGGGAGTTGTCGCCCAGATGAGACTCCTTCCCCAAGGTCCTACGCGGGTTGGGGAGATTGGCCTTCTTTGCGCGGGAGCTCGGAAGAAGGCCCTGTGACTCCTCTGGAAGCCAGGTGGCTAGGCCAGCGTGATCCCTCTGGAAGTCAGCAGGCAGAGCGTCAGCTGAGTCAGAGGTGATGGGTCTTTCTCCTCAACCAGCTCCTTAGCCTGCTAGGAGATGATTCTTCTTCTGAGGTATTTGAGGGATTCATTTTTCAGATGAACCACCTGCAGAAAGGACTCAGAGAAGAGGAGACCCCGAGGAGGAAGAGCCCGGTTAAGAGGTCTGAATTTGTCAGACCAAGTGTTTAAGTTCTGAAGCCTTGTATCTTTCTTTGTTTTTCCTGTACTCATGAAAGGAACATGTGAGGACAAAGAGAGAAATTGTATCAAATTTTATCATTTAATGAAATGCATTTTTCATTTTCAAGAATCTGTTTGTGGATGAATTCTTCTGTATGTTTCTTTTTCGTGTTTTGAATCACGAAGTTTTAGAAGGAAATACTTGAATCCATAAGTAAAAGATAAAGAACTCCAAAAAGCAAAGAAAAATTCTAAATAAAAGGCGGAATAGCTATCTCTGAACCTTCGTGCACGATATATGGATATCGAACACAAGGAAGAGAGTAGTCATCCCTCAAACCCTCGTGTACGATATATGAATATCGAACACAAGGAAAAGAAATAACCATCCCTCGAACCCCCGTGCACGATATATGAATATCGAACACAAGGAAAAGAAATAACCATCCCTCGAACCCTCGTGCACAATATATGAATATCGAGGACGGCAAAATGGCGGGATGGAGAGGAGTGATGCCTCGTAAACCATACGCCGCTTCGATTCCTGGGACTGTCAGAAGGAACGAGTGGTCTGATGATGCTCGCACGCTGGTCTAGGAGATCAGACGGTTGGGAGGTGAAAAGATCGCTCTCGTCACTTATAAACGGTTGTCTGAGCGGGAGCTTCTTCTTCCTTCCAAAAACCCTAAGTCTCTGAGAGAGAAGAAAAAGAGTACCTGCTCCACCCGCTCGAAAGGAAGAACCGAACAGATGGGAGGAAGGGAAATTGAGTGGGCTGACCTGGCCGAGCAGTTTCAGAAAGACAACAGCTACCAGGAGTCCCTTATGACGGAATATGAGGTTCTCAACACAACCAAAGGGTTCAGGGGGAATCCTCACTTGATGGTCATCCCTCCTACCTCCGACCTCCGGCCAAACAGGCCCCCTGAAGGGGCGATGTGCGTGTACAGGGCCCAGGTAGAGTATGGATTGATGCTGCCACCCCAACCAGAGTTCAAAGAAATCTTGAACTTCTTTCAACTCGTGCCAGCCCAACTTTTCCCCAACGCCGTCGCCTACATATACTCCTTTCTGAAGCTTCTGCAAGCTAGGGGGATAGTGTGGAGCCTGGTTTTGTTTAGAAATCTGTTCAGTTGGATGGCAGTGCCGGGGTATGGGGGGTGCTTGGCCTTGCGTTCGAAGTCGAGGAAGGCGATGTTCTCCGATGCTAGCAGTTCTCACTCTGACTGGAGGGATTTTTATTTTTTTGTAGGCGGGGATTTGGGAATCCCCTTGACGCCTGGGGTCTGCCCTACCGAGTTTATCGGCGACGTTCAATGGATGGCAGGGACGCTAATCCAGAGGGACCTGGAAGTTCTGAAAGAGCATAACTGGCCCTTGAAGGACTTCCTTAGGCTGGTGAAGAATGACGTATCCCTGTTCGCTAAGTCACAGGGGTACACCATTTTCAAAGAGATTGCCCCCCCTTCTGGGGTAGTTCTGATGAGGAGGGCTAGGAAGGGGCAGCCCCCGGTGACTCAACTCAGCAAGCAGGTCATTGAGGGGGGAGAGGAAAGAGTGGGAATCCCAGAGCCTGTCTGCGGTGGGACATCTATTGACGTGGTGTCCTCGCCGGACGACTCTGGGGATGATAAGAAGACTCTGGCGGAGGTGATGGAAGAAGCAGGCAAAGGGAAAGAGCCTGCATCACTAGCCAGACCTAAGGTAATCCCTAAAGGGGCTGAGGGGATTACAATAGGAGGAAAGGGAGGCAACGAAGAGGCCCAGAATGGCCAAGGGAAGGAGACGGTGGAGGTGCCTTGCCTAGAGAGGAAGGCAGTGGTTACCTCTAGCCAGGCTTTGGTCCCCAGTGAAGCCCTTGGAGGGAAAAGGACCCTCTCTGGAGAAATCAGCCTGGAACCCCCTCTGAAAAAGGGTAAGAGCGCCAAAGAGGGGGGTAAAACTGATGAGGGGCACAAATGGGAGAAGAGTGTGGAGCCCCCGTTGTGCCTCATTTTCACCGGGGAATTCACAGGTGAGGGATCAAAGTTTGTCGTGAGTGCGACGGAAACGAAGAGGAAAATGATCATCACCTCCGATCAAGCTTTGAACCTGTTCAATGCTGTTCGAGGAGACCTGGGCCTGATCCTGGCGGGGGGATTGGCGACTAGGGCGCTGGAGGAGACAGTTGAGAGGACCTCCACAACAGACCTCTTTGCTCAGATGTCTAACAGGGTGGCGACGGTAAGGACTCACTCTAATCTCTCTGGCTATCTTTCGTAGATGCTGATCTTGCCTCTTTCATAGGTACTTGCCCGTTTGCCCTTGGTCTTGAACAGGGCCCTAAGGGTGGAGGAGCAGATGAAAGACCAGACTGGCCAACTGCACCGTCAGGAGGCGGAGATTGAAACCCTGAAGGTCCAGCTTGCGACGGAGTCCTCTCAGCATAGTGCCCTTCAGGAAGAATTCGCAGTTTATAAATTGAGTGCACTGAAGGCAGATAACAAGGCTCTAAGGGAGAAGTTGAGCAAGGTTGATGGAGACAGGAAGGCTGCAGTCGCTAGTAGCTCAGCGGCGGCTGTTCAAGCCTATAAAACAAGCTTACCTTGCAGGAAGAAGCGGTTAGACGGGATCAGGCGGGCCTGGGAAGGATTGGCCTCCACTTTGATCCAAGAAGGCAATGTTACTCCTGCCGATCTTGGAGAAGTAGATCCTTTTCCTTGCATGGCCGCGGATCCAATTTATAAGGAGGAAGGTTTCGACTTGGTCGACGATACCATCCAACAGTTTTTTGACCTCTTGGATGGAGTCCGTGAAGGCTAATCCATTTTCCTTATAAAATGATGTAATCCCTTTTGTAAATTTTGAGAAATGAATAAAAAGAAAGTTTATCACATACCTGTTCGTTCTGCTGTGTATGTATATGTACCTTTTTATAAGATTTAAGATATCCAGGCTGATTCTGAGAAAAACTTGTAATAGATTTCCTTTTGAGCCGCATAGTAGTTGGCTTTAGGTTTGGAACTTTCCGAAATCCATAGAGGAAGAGGAATACTGTGATAGTCAGGGTGAATTCCGCCCAAAAGGTGTCTTCGACACAATGCCACAGGGACTTTGAGAGTCTAACACATCGTGCACGATGTTTGTACTTGTGGCAAGGGCTATCCTCGGGGATCCCCTTAGTAGAATTTATAGATATTCTTTTGTGAACCTGCACAGGAGAGAAGTAATGATAGTAGTGGAGATCCTGCCTGAAGGGAGTTTATCTGATCCCATGCCAAAAGGACTTGTTCGTCTGAAATATCTTGTACGATATTTGTACTTGAGGCAAGGGCTGACCCTCTTGGAATGACAGTTATCCTAGTGGGAAGCGAAGGCACCCTGCTTAGGGGGGACCTGTATCTTGATTCGATATCAGGGACAGCCCTAAGGTTACGAGCAGGCCTTCAGACCTTCCGCTGGCCAGATGGGCTTATGGAAGGGTCCCAGATATTTGTAGAAAACCCCGCCTGCCAGGCACTGCTAGGCTTGATGATCACCGTATTTAAAAGAGGTTAGTAGGTACCATCGTGCGCGAGGTTTGCAACCTTGGACACGATGGTTTTAGATTTGAGCTTTGAGGTCATACCTGAGCGACATTGTAGTTGAAGTATATATATATATGTGTCTCCGTATATAAGGACCACTTGCCATGAGTATGTTGGAAATTTGAAGCCTTCCAAAATATAAAAAAATCCAGATCGAGAGTAAAGCCAGGATTTGGCGTTTGAATCCTCTATAAACGAATCCTTTAATTGAATCTTCAGCAGTCATAAGGTAGTAAGCATTCGGCCCAGCAACCTCGCGCACGATGTAAGAGCCTTCCCAATTTGGCTCAAGCTTGGGAACCCCTAAGTTGCTGCCGGCGAGAAGTCGCCGCTTGAGAACTAAGTTACCTCTGCTGAAAACTTTGGGGTTAACCTTCCGGTTATAATATCGCTCTATTCGTCGTTTGTGTTCCAGGCATTTTATTGCGGCCAATTCTCTCTTTTGTTCTAGGAGATCCAGGTCGACCCTTCTTGAATCATCATTTTCATCCACCCAAGTTTGCAAAGCCTCGGGTTCGAAGCTGGCAGCAGCTTCTATTCTGGGGGAGAGGTGTTCCAGCTCAACTGGTATGACAGCGTCCATTCCAAATGAGAGGGAGAAGGGAAACTCTTGGGTAATCTCGGAAGGAGCTGTGTTGTAAACCCAAAGAGCTCCTGGTAATTCTTCTGGCCAGCGGGTTCTCGCGCCATCTAGGCATTTCTTCAAGATGTTCAAGATGTTTTTGTTGGCAGCTTCCACCTGGCCGTTGGTATGAGGGTGCCAAACAGAGGCGTACTTGAGGTTGATCTGGTGCTCTCCGCAGAAATTATGGATTCTTTGATTGGCGAATAGAGTGCCATTATCTGTGATGATTATCATGGGTATGCCATACCTACAGACGATGTTAGCCCAAAGGAAGTTTTCGACGTTTTGGGCGGTGGGCTGAGTAAGTGGCTTGGCCTTAATCCACTTTATGAAGTAGTCGATCGCAACTAGTATCCACTTATAGCCCTTCATGGTCGTAGGCATCGGCCCCAAGAAATCCAGCCCCCAAATGGCAAAGGGCCAGGATGAGTTGATGGGTTTGAGATATCCTGCGGGCTGCCTCTGCATGTCAGCGTAGTACTGGCATTGGGGGCACTTCTCTACAAATACCTGAGCGTCTTTGTGGATGTTGGGCCAGAAAAAACCCTGGCGCAGGATCCGCATGACCACGCTTCTACCGCGGGCATGTGTTCCACATTCCCCTTTGTGTACTGCTCCCATAACCTTCAAGGCCTCCTCTGGCCTTAAACATTTGGTGAGAGGTCTAGCATAAGATCTTCTGTAAAGTTTTCCGTTGATGAGGGCGTACTTGGCACAAGCAAGTTTTAGTTTCTGCGCTTCTCGTCTGTCATCAGGCTGAGTCCCACTCCTCGAGTAATCCAGGATTTCGTCCATCCAGCAGGGTGGTTGCTCTTCGGAAGAAACTTCGGTGCATTCAAAACTAGGTCTTTCGAACACCTGAGTTCGATGGAGGTCGGGGAGTCCTGCTTTTGCGAGCCGGTCTGCCACCTGGTTCTCTTCACGGGGTACATGTGTCAGGGAGAAATTTTCGAATAGAGAAATCAGGGACTTGGCCAGTTGCAAATATTTCTTCAAAACCTCGTCCTTTGTCTCAAACGTTTGGTTCACCTGATTCACGACCAGTAGGGAATCGCTGAACACCCGTATGCGCTTTACGGCAAGGCTGAGCGCGAAGTTCAATCCTGCTATGAGGGCTTCATACTCCGCCTGGTTGTTTGTCGCTTTGAACCGGAGCGTCACAGCCTGATGAAGTACAGCCCCCATTGGGCTGGTTAGGAGGATCCCAGCCCCCTGAGATTGCGATCCCGACGCACCGTCGACATGAAGTGACCAGAGGTCTGCCAGGGTTTCGGTGGGCGGCGGCTCCGACGTGGAAAACTCAGCGACGAAGTCGGCCAGGGCCTGAGCCTTGATAGCTGTTCGCGGAATAAACCTGATGTCATACTCTCCCAATTCGATAGACCACTTGAGTAATCTTCTTGAAACCTCGAGAGTATGTAATATCTTTAGGAGCGGTTGATCCGTGACCACCTGAATAGTATGGGATTGGAAGTAAGGCCGTAACTTCCTGGCTGTCATCAGAAGGGCCAGAGCGAAATTTTCTAGAGTGGGATACCGACTTTCGGTGTCTAGGAGTATGTGACTGGTGTAAAAGATAGGATGCTAAACTCCCTTTTCGCTGTCTAGGAGTACCGCTGAGACTGCAGTGTCGGACACTCCTAGATAAAGAGATAAGACCGTTCCCTCCTTTGGCGCCACTAATACCGGGGCCGAGGTTAGGTACTTCTTCAGTTCGGTAAATGCAGCTTCACACCCGTTGTCCCAGAGTCCTTTCTTGTTGTTGCGCAGGCACCGAAAGAAAGGGGAACAACGATCACCGGCTTTTGACATAAATCTGCCCAAGCTGTTGATCCGCCATGCTAGCTTCTGGACCTCTTTTGCCGTCCTCGGGGAGAGCATGCTCAGAATGGCTGATATTTTATCAGGATTAGCTTCTATCCCTCTGACAGAGACTAGATACCCCAAAAATTTTCCTAAAGCAGCGCCGAAGGTACATTTAGCAGGGTTGAGCTTGAGGTTGTACCTTCGGAGAGTGTCGAGTGTTTCCCGAAGATCACCAAGGTGCTCTGTTAAAGTTTTGCTTTTGACCAAGACGTCGTCTACGTAAGCTTCGAGATTCCTCCCCCTTTGATTCTTAAAGACTGCGTCAATCATGCGTTGATAAGTGGCACCGGCATTTTTGAGACCGAAGGGCATGACCTATAAGTGCCATAGTCAGTGATAAAAGCTGTCTTCTCTTCATCCCCCTTGGCCATCCAGATTTGGTGATACCCGGAGAAGGCATCCAGAAAATTCATAACCTCGTACCCGACGGTTCGGTCTACCATCGTGTCGATACGAGGGAGGGGGTAAGTGTCTTTGGGGCAGGCCTGATTTAGTGACCTGAAGTCTACGCACATTCTCCACTTCCCACTAGTCTTTCTCACCATTACCACATTGGTTAACCATCGGGGGTATTGTACTTCCCTGATGTAACCAGCTCCTAGCAGCTTTGTGATTTCCTCTTTAATGGCATCCTGTCTTTTCCCGGCCATTACTCTATTCTTTTGCGCGACGGGGTTAGTGATTTGAGACACATTCAAGTGGTGTTCGCAAACAGCCCTGTCCATGCCTGTAACATCTTCAGGAGACCATGCGAAAACATCGATATAGTCTAAAAGCAAGGCAGTAACTTCTGCTTGCTGTTTCTCATTCAGAAAAGATGAAACATTTACAATTTTGGAAGAGCCTTCACCTCCTAAGGCTACGCTGATGACCCCTTCCTGCGGTGTGACCGGTTGGGTTTCCCTGGGATCCATTTGATCGACTACAAGCTACGCCGCTATCTGAAAGCAGCGGGTAGCTTGTATTGTGTCTCCTCGGATGGTAACAACGCCGCTAGAGGTCGGAAACTTCGCACACAGGTGGGGCGTGGAAATCACCATCCCGAAGGAGTTTAGAGTTGTCCTCCCCAGGATGGCATTGTATCCCGATTTAGCTCTGATGACTGCGAAGTTGACCATGCTCATAGCGTGGCCGTTGTCATCACCGAAGGAGACGGGAAGAGTAATGAATCCAAGGGGTTGGATCCTTTCACCGTAGAAACCGAGTAAGGTAGTCCCAGCGTGGAGGAGATTAGTCTCTTTGAGTCCCATCTGGAGGAAGGCGGACTCAAACAGGATGTCGGCGGAGCTCCCAGAGTCGAGGAGTACCCGCCGGACATCCAAATCGGCGATGCGGGCGACGACTACTATAGAGTCGTTATGCAAGTTGCCCTGCCGGGGAAGATCTTTACTACAGAACGTGAGGGAGATAGATGAGGCGTGATGCTCAGAGATGCCGCCGACTTCTGCTCCTTGGCGCTGAGCGGTCAGGTCAATGCTGAAGATGACATTGATAGTTCTGTTGGCAGGAGGATAAGGGCGACCCTGCTGGCTAGGGCCTACGGGTGGTAGGGCCTTGGTAGGTGTCTCAGCAGCCTCGGGGGCTTTTCCTTTCTGGGCGGCAGAGAAAGTTGGAGCCATCTGCATGAACTCCTCAAGCTTGCCCTGGTGCAGTAGCTTCTCGAGCAAGATTCTGAGGCCTCGACAGCGGTGAAGCCTGTGCCCATAGTTCCCATGGAACTCGCAGTAGTCGTTGGGATCCACTCCAGGTGGCGGCGCTGGTTTAGGTCCGGTGGGCCTTATCCAGCCCTGCTTGATGGCTGCCGCATAGACCTCGGGGAGTGGCCTAGATAGAAGAAGTTTCGAGGGTTGAGTTTGCCGGGGCCTCCCCTCTTCTCGATCGCGGGGTCTGGCCATTGGTACCCTTGTGATCGGGGGTTCGACGCCCCGATGTTTTCTCTTGTTTCTTTCCCTGGAAACACCTGCGAGGGAGGATTCAGCATCCTCTAGTAGCATGAACTGACTGGCCCTAGCCACCAGTTCTGGGTAACTCCGAGGTTTGGCCAACTGTAGGGATTTGGAAAAGTCCCCTATCTTGAGCCCTCTCCGGAAGTTATGCATGGCCACTGCAGGCTCTACATCTTCGGCTTCTGCTGCAGCGACGAAGAAGCGATTGATGTAATCTCAAAGGTTCTTTCTCTCGCCTTGCCTGATGTTGGCGAGGACCATGTTGGATACGACCATACGGGTCCGCCCTATGAAACGGGCGATCAACTCCCACTTCAGATGCTCATAGGAGGTGATGTGACCCCGGGGCAGCTTGATGAACTAGCTGAATGCTGCCCCCTTCAGTGTGTTAGCCAGGAGGTTACACCTAGTGGCTTCGTCCGGCCGGCGATATTGGACGGCGGCCTCAAACCCCTGCACATGCTCACGGGGGTCTGTTGCGTCGCTGTAAACCTCCAATCTGGGTGGCCGGAAGTCTTCTGGGATGGGGGCCAAACGGATGACATCGAAAAAAGGGGCATTTCCGTCCATGGGCCCAAAGAAGGGATCAGGTCCGTGATGAGGAGCCTGAGCGCCTGGAAAGATGGGGTCTGTTCCGGCTAGAAATGGAGGGAAAGCAGGTGGGAGAAAGGCGAGTTGTGGTAGTGGGCAAGGTGAAAGGGGGTTTTGATGGACTTCCTGAAAACAGAAAGGGCGTATGGGTGGTCTGGAGGAACCAGAGGATTGGATGAAGAGTGGTGCGGCTTGGGGCGCTGGTGCAAGGGCTTCGGCCACCGCGGGAATCGGAAGGAGCGGAGCCGGGACCGCTGCGGGCGGCGGAATCACCTCTGGAATTGCCGTGATCGGAGGAGGGGCAACAGGGACCGCCGGTACCGGCGGGCGAGGAAGTACTGCACAGACCGGCTGAGTTTGTCTGAGGATGACGCCCTGTTGCGCCGTGAGGCCGGTGACCATGTCAGTGAGGTTTGCGAGCATCCCTTGGAGCTCTGAAACACGGGTGTCTCTGGAAGAGGAGGTGGATCCGGCGCGTCGCCAGGAAATGGAAGTTGAGGCTCCGTCGTCCGGCGCCCGGACAGAGGGTTCTCCTGCATGCATAATGCGCGCGGCAGAGTTGGTTTTGCGCGTTCTGGCCACCATCTTCCCAGGTCTCAATGAAAGCACCAGAAGATGTTGACGTAGGATGTAGGGATCCCAGGAAACACCAAAGAGAGAGAGTTCCGGGAGACGGCGGCGCGCAAAGGAGGTGAGCCTGTTAACGGAGGCTCAAGGAGAAGATTAGTTTTCTAGCATCCAGAGAAACACACCAAGATTTAAGGTGGTTCAGGGAGGAAATCCCCTACGTCCACCGGTCGATCAGCCAAGAGATTTACTAATAGGAAAAAAGGTGGCTCCGAAGGCTCATACAATAAGCTCACAAGAGAAAA
>JAEMOT010003819.1:2401-24805 GCA_019297695.1 Apostasia ramifera | reverse complement strand
ATATATATATATATATATATGTTAACACGTGGTTCCTGAGCTGCATCCCGGCCGTACACAAGCCAAAGAAGTCATGGAAGCTGTGCACAAAGGAGAATGTGGAACTCATGCCCGAGGCAGAAGCCTAATTATGAGAATCCTTCGCCAAGGATTCTTCTGGCCGAATATCCACGAGGACGCTCAGGTGTTTGTGGAGAAGTGTTCTCAATGCCAGTACTACGATGACATACATAGGCAGCCTGCAGGCTATCTCAAACCTATCAATTCATCTTGGCCCTTCGGTATTTGGGGGCTGGACTTCCTAGGCCCAATGCCTACGGCCATGAAGAATTACAAATGGATACTGGTGGCCGTCGACTACTTCACAAAGTGGATTGAGGCTAAGCCACTTACACATCCTACTGCTCAAAATGTGGAGAATTTTCTATGGGCTAATATCGTCTGCAGATACGGCGTACCAATGGTGATCATTACTGACAACGGTACCCCGTTTGCTAATCAAAGGATCCACAACTTCTGCGACAAACACCAAATCAATCTTAAGTATGCATCTGTCTGGAACCCCCACACCAACGGGCAGGCAGAGGTCGTTAATGAAAATGTTTTGAACATCTTGAAGAAATGCCTTGACGGCGCTAAAACCCGCTGGCCAGAAAAACTACCAGGCGCTCTCTGGGCTTACAACACAGCTCCTTCCGAGGTCACTCAGGAATCTCCTTTATCCCTTTCATTCGGGGCGGACGCTGTCATACCAGTTGAACTAGAGCATTACTCTCCCCGGGTAGAAACTGCAACCAACTTCAATCTCAAAGATATAAAACCTGGGTGACCGAAAATGATGATTCATGAGGCATCGATCTAGACCTCTTGGAACAGAGGAGAGAGCTGGCTGCACTCAAGCGCCTGGAGCACAAACGTCGGATTGAAAGATATTTTAACCGCAAGGTTAACCCCAGGGCTTTCATTCAATGAGACTTGGTACTTAAACGACGGCTTCTCGCTGGCAGTAATTTAGGGGTTCCCAAGCTGGAGCCTAACTGGGAAGGCCCTTACATCGTGCGCGAGATTGCTGGACCTAACGCATACTATCTTATGACCTCCGAAGGCATCCAACTCCCCAGAACTTAGAGTGGGGATGACCTAAAGAAATTCTATGCCTGATTCTTGGCAGTTGTTCGTCTTTATACCTCTTATACAATATTCGTTTGTACAGGTTCATTCAGAAATTTATTACACAGATTGTCAGAAAGTTCTCGAGACATTCTGTATTAATAGACATCCTGGGTTCTTCCAAAAATATCTGGATTTCTCTATGATGTCCCAGAGATTATATCTTAGACTTTAGAAGTCTTGCAATAGTGAATCTCACACCTATTAATTCATTTTTGAGGTATTCATATCAGCTTAACACCCGTCGCTCAGGTATGATTTCAAACCTCAAACCTTCATCATCGTACCCGAGGCTTCGGACCTCACACACGATGGGTTATCATAACTAACCTTTCATATATGGCGGTCACTGAGCCTAGTTATGCCTGGCAGGCGGGGTCTCCTACATACATTTGGAACTCTTTCATAAGCCCATTCGGCTAGTGGAAGGTCTGAAGGCTCGCTCGTAACCTTAGGGCAGTCCCTGATATCTACCTATGATACAGGTCCCCCCTAAGCAGATTGCCTTCGCTTTCCACTAGGATCTGCCACTCTAACGGAGGTCAGCCCTTGCCACAAGTACAAACATCGACCACGATATTTCAGACGATCAAGTCCTTTAGGCATTGGGTCAGATAAACCCTCCTAGGCAGGATCTCCACTACTATTACTACTACTTTTCTGTGCAGGTGTATAAAGGAACATACTTATAACCAAAATTACAAAACCCCCGAGGTCAGCCTATGCCTTAAGTACAAATATCGGACATGATGTTTCAGACACTTAGTCCTTTTGGCATCGGGGCAAACAATACCTTTTAGGCGAGATTTCTCTTGTTATCATTGGACACGAAGTTTCAAGGCTCAAACTGGGGGTGTTCTATGAGATTCAAAGTCCCTTATTATTTTATTACAAGGTATTTCCTCGAAAATCATAATCAGTATCAAGTTTCATACAAAGGTACCTGTTCATTTCATGCACATCAGAACAAAACAGGTATGAAAGGCAAAGCAAATTTTCCATTAATTTTCAAAAATTATAAAAATTGAGATTACAATTCACTCATCTTACCGGGAGAAGGGATCAGCTTTTACTGATCCCATCCAAAAGGTTAAACACTTGATGGATGAGGTCATAAGTTAACTCAAAACCCTCCTCCCTAAAAGTAGGATCAGCTGCCATACAAGGGAAGGGATCCACTTCTCCAAGATCGGCGGCAGTGACTTTATCCCCTTGGATCAAAGTAGAAGCCAATCCCTCCCATGATCGCTTGATATCTTCTAATCTTAATTTTCTGCAAGGTAAGCTCGTCTTGTAAGCCTCCACAGTAGTCGTAGACTTTTCTGCGACAACGGCTTCTTGGTGTTCGGCAACTCCGGCAAGCTTCTCCTGCAGGGCTTTATTGTTAGCCTCCAGCACGCCCATTGTAGACTGGCTCACTGCAAGTTCTTCTTGCAATTTGGCCTTTTCTTTCTGCAGCCTAACCTTTTCTTCCTGGGCGGCGTCAAGCTGAGAGGACTTCATCGCCAGCTGGACTCTCAAGGCCTCAATCTCTTCATCCCTCTGATAAAGATGACATCCTTGCTCCAGCACCTGCTCCTCGGTTCTCATGGCCCTGTTCAAAGCTAATGGCAAGCGAGCGAGGACCTGCAACAAACATAAGTCAGCTACGAGAATGAACAGGAGGGAAGGCCTGAGAGGGGATCCTTACCGTGGCTATTCTGTTGGCGAGACCCGAATAGAGCTTGGGCGTGGAGGTCATCTCTAATTTATCCTCCAGATCCCTTGATACCAGACCTCCCCCTAGGGCCAGACCTACCTCTCCTCGGTAGACACAGCCCTTATTCGCGGTTGGCACAGTAACAACAGTCAATCTCCTATCGTTCCCCTTCGTCCTCAGCGACATCCTTGTACCCTCATCCCCGAAGAGTCCGGCGAAGTTGGCGCTAAAGGGGGCTCTGCACTCTGCTGCCAATTGTGTTTCCCCCCGGCAGCAAAACCTTCCTCCTCCACACTCCTCGCCTTCTTTAGTAGGGGCTTTGGACCTGAGTTTCCGGAGGAACCTCTTTTCTCTCCGGTAACCTCTCTGAGGACCAACTCCATACAGGATCCCTCCATTTTCTCCTTTTCTTGGCCTCTGTCGGCCTTATTCCCTTGCTTCTTATCCCCTATGACAATCCCAGTGGCCCCCTTAGGGATTGTCGGGGGCTTGGAGGCTGGCATGGGTTCCTTCCCCTTCCCTGTGTTTCCCAGCTCAGCAAAGGTCTTCCTATCGTATGTGGTATCCTCAAGAGAGGATACCACATCAATGGCGGTTCCACCACAGACAGGCTCCGGAACCCCTATCTCCTCTTCCTCCTCCACCTCGGTGATCTCTCTGCTAAGCTGGGTGGTAGGAGGCTGTCCCCTCCTGGCCCTCTTCATCAGAACCATACCAGGAGGGGGGACGACTTCCTCGAGAACGGCGTATCCCAACGCCTTGGCATGCAGGGATACGTCATTCCTCACATGCCTCAGGAAGTCCTTCAAGGGTCAGCTCTGCCCCTTCAGCTTCTCTAGGGTTTTTAGGGTGGCTGACCCAGCCATCCACTTTGCATCGCTCATAAGTTTAGGAGGGCACGTCTCGGGCATCAAGGGAATCCCCAAATCCCCTCTGACGAAAAAGTAGTAGTCCCTCCAATCGGAGTGAGAACTACTCGCTTCTGAGAATATCGCCTTCCTCATCTTCGACCGCAAGGTCAGGCACCCCCCATACTCTGGCACCACCATCCAACTGAACAAGCTCCTGAAGAACGTCAGAGTCCATGGTATTCCCTGAGCCTGCAGCAGTTTCAGGAAGGAATACACGTAGGCAATGGCGTTGGGGGAGAGTTGCGCCGGGACAAGCTGAAAGGAGTTCAGAATCTCCTTGAACTCCGGTTGCGGCGACAGCATCAAGCCGTACTCCACCTGTGCCCGGTACACACATATCGCCCCCTCAGGAGGGCTGTTCGGTCGGAAGTCGGCTGTAGGAGGGATAATCGTCAGGTCGGGGTTTCCACCAAACCCCCTAGTTACGTTGAACACTTCGTGCTCCATCAGAAGGTCCCAGAAGCCTTCTCTTCTCGGGAGGAGGAACACCAGCCGGAGACTGACCAGCTCTCTTCTTTGAAATGCTTGCTAGGGTCGCCCACTTCATCTCCTCCGCCATTTCTCTAACAAGTCTTCTCTTGCAGAAATTTTCAGGAGACAAAGGGAGGGGATACGAATCGGCGAGCGCCGCCCCCATCTTATCCTAAATAGGCCTCGAGCAGCGCATCCACCATCGCGACTGTTCGCATTCCAGGACCCATATTAATATTCGCGCCCTGACAATGCGGGGGGCTGATGTTAACACGTGGTTCCTGCGCTGCATCCCGGCCGTCCACGTGGCGCCTGGCTGGCCTCCAGTTACTTTCATTCATTTGCTAACTCCTCTATTCTTGCAGGTTCTTGACCGGGTCCAACCTCAGCCACGAGGGTCAATCTAGCCTCGTCCACGACGAGCCGGGATCATCCTTGGTAACGTCGGGCATGACGTTACAGAGCGGTGCCTGTTAAAATCAGCTTGACCCGACCGCACCATTTTCCATACAAAGCACCTTTTCCAGACCCACAAACCCCTTCCGCATGCTCCAACCGTCACGGATCCCCAGAAGAAGTACCGATATTAAAAGATATCACCCTTTTTTCGCGGCTTCCAGTCCCTCTGGCGGCCAACAAACGGCGCGAACCCAAAGCTTGTCTACCTCCTTTCCTCCGGAAAGTCAGGATAAAGCTATGCACTCCATC
The DNA here is from genome assembly GCA_019297695.1 of Apostasia ramifera. Classification (NCBI taxonomy): domain Eukaryota; kingdom Viridiplantae; phylum Streptophyta; class Magnoliopsida; order Asparagales; family Orchidaceae; genus Apostasia; species Apostasia ramifera. The sequence continues at coordinate 19,846 of JAEMOT010003819.1, read as the reverse complement.
GCCTACAAATACCCTGGAATAGTCTCCAGGCAAAAGGATCGATCCTCATTGTATTAGAGCCCCAATTGAGGAGCTCTCTTTTTTTCTTTTCTTTCTCTCTCAGAAGTACTGTATTAACCTTCGCGGCTACTTTTTTCCATTAGTGAACCTTCTTCGCTGATCGCTCGATGGACGTAGGGGATTTCCTTCCTGAACCACCTTAAATCTCTGTGTGTTCTTCTTGATGCCCCGAACTCTCTCTCTCTTTCCCTTAAGCTTCCTTAAACAAGCTTACCCCTCTGCGCACCGCCGTCTCCTGGAACTCTCTTTCTTTTTCAGGTGTTCCTTGAGATCTCTTACATTCTACGTCAATAATATATATATATATATGCACGTATGGATAAGCATATGAATGCACGTATAATAAACGTGATTTTGAAATATCATCTGAGTCATAATTTTATTAATGTTTAAGAGAAATTAAAAAATATCCTAAATTCGTATAAAATAATATATATATATATATATATATATATTTATTGAAAACAAAATAATATATTTAATTTGCCTCTTCATGCAGCTTTTATTTTAAATTTTGTTGAAAGTTTTTTTATTAAAATATTTTTTTGAAAGTTGTTTAAATCTCAATTGAGCTTCGACATATCAAGCTCCGACCGGCCAATAGTGAGGAGTCACGTAACAGTGAAGCTTACAAAGTACTGACGTGACAGCCCTATATTGGCCGATCAACCAGATTCGGCCGGCCAAACACGATAATTACTTCAATTATGTAGTAATATTGCAAGATTCATAATTTTGTGGCTGAAATTAACACACCACCGCAGGAGCCAGTGCCTCGATATCACCAAAAAAAAGTGCCTCAATAATCATGAGATGATTTAACTATCAAGGAAACACTAAAGTTAATCGTCGTTTGTAAAGATTTAGTTTGGGCTACATTCTAAAAGATCTGGGGCCAAAATTAACGTTCTATTTATTTTACTCAACAATTCACAACAAACATAATTGAATTCTTCTTCCATTGAGTTAATGGGCGTCCCAAAATAAAGTCGATACTCATATTTTTCCATAAAGCATTAAGAACTAGTTATGATATATAAAGATTGGTATTAATCTATGAATGTGATTTAAAATATTGTTAGAGACATCTTGTGATATATAAGGTGAATAGAAATATATATTTTTGAAAATATGCTAAAATCTTATCTCGATGTCCACTTAACCTTCTTTTGTTAGCTTCTTTAATGATAACTTGTCATTAGGAGTGATTCAGTATACATTTATAAGAGATTATCTTTGAAAAAAATTTATTTTGAATAGAAAAGTATCCTTTAGAAGATGTACGAGAGTCATAATATATTTTGATAAAATTTTGATAATTTTTATAAAGTTTGTTAAGTATGTAAAATCCTATCACCTTGATTTGTAAAATAAAAAATAATAAATATCTTTGCCTTATGTGCACTATCTAATTAAATACCTTTTTTTTGTGGCGACAACGGTGGAATAGCAGAGATAGATGAGTGGATGCTCTTGCTCAGATCTTCGATGCTCAATTAATTAACTTCTCTCGGTGAATACTAGCTAGAATTAAATTTACGTCAGTGAAATTTTTCTGAACGTATGTTTGTGTGTATACCTCATGTGAATCACGATGTTATATATAAAAATAAAATTAAAAAAAGTACATAGCCACATGCCTTTATTGTTTTTGTGATCTTAAGCAATTATTGCGATCCAACGGTTATGAACCAATGCGGATGGCCTATAAGTAGGCAGACCCTCTTCTCCCTTCTGCTGCATCGAGCCATATATAATCAAGCTGCAAGCAAGCAAGCAAGCTTCAGGTTCAGTGAGAGCCATGGCCCCCATTCGAGTTGGCATCGACTTGGTCCAGTCTCCACTCCGCGTCGGTGGTCTGGTCCTTGGCAGATACATTGTTGTTCGCGGATCAATGGGTTCTCCAGCTTTTCCCCTTATATATTCTTTCATTTCTATATATATATATATATATATATATATACTCTATGTATATGACCACATATAGATAACTGATTGGCATATATATATATAATAAACAGTTCAACGACAATAATAGCAGCTAGACAACATTGAAACTGAAACACAAGATCATACACAAAATAAGTAATTATTTAGGATTAAAAATACATTGGCTCCTGTTAATAATTAGATGGGTGATGAAGATTATCAACTTTTTATTGCACGATTATTTGTCGATGAGGACTGATGAGATCCAGGTACTTCAAATAAATAATTAACAACCTAAAGAACAAATTAACTCACATATTAATTTGTGAGCCCGACACTTAAGAATATAGATATACATGGTGAAATTAAGGAACTTAATCTCCTAGCTAGCTAGGTCAAATTTCAAATTGAAACAAAAAAAAAAAAAAAAACCAAATGTGCGTACGTACGCACGTACTGATATATGTTAAGTAATTTGAGAGGCTAAACTGCATGCATGGCTCGATTTAAATTTATGCAGAGGTTAAGATAACTGGTAAAACAGCAACCAACGAGCAAGTAATGCTCGGAGTGACGGAAGCTCGGAACGTGGTCCAATCCTACTTTGGATCCCCTTCGTTCGACGCTGCAGTTCTGATCGTCCGCAACAACTTAAGCGACAACCGCCTGGAAATAATTAGTGGCATAGCTCGGAGCATCGGGTTCAACGTCACGCAGGTGGTCAGGGAGTACACAGCCATTTCTGCCGCCTACTACGAAAAGGAAAATCTCAAGCGTGATACCACCATTGTCATCATCTCCCTCAACGGCGGCATCCTCGACGTCAGCCTCCTCACTCTCGAGCTTAGCTACCAATACGTCCTCCATTTCCATGAGGCCAGCAGGGAGCCGATCCATTTTGAGAAGCATCAGGAGGAGAGCCACCAATTTGGAGGTATCTTTGGCTTTGTGGCCGGTGCTGTCAAGTCTGTAGTGTTAGATCCAATCGACAAGGCCTTCAATATTCTGAAAGATATCCTTTCTGCCGACAAATTTAAGGAACATCCAGAGCCCTCAAAGGTGGTGTTTGTCGGACAAGCTGGTGGATTTGAGAAATTGCGACAGGCTGCAAAGGAGCGATTCCCTCAGGCTGAGGTGTGGGCTGGAGTTGATGATCCAACGGAGTTAGGGGCGATTGGGGCCTCCGTGTTGTCCTACCAAGATAGGAAGCTGGAGATGAATCCACGATCTAAGTTGAGTAGTACTTACGATCCCGAAGAAGATAGCAATATTAATTAGTTAATATTATTCTCATCTCATGATCATGCACGAGAGGGAGGCGCGCGTACGTGTGAATTAATGTGTTAAATTAATGTTGTGTAAGTTTTAATTTAGAAATCTGTGTGCTGCCTGGCTTGCTACTGCATGCATGTGTGTAGTTCGTGTTGAAGTACTGAAACAGTACTACTCCTAGTTGTATTATTCATGTACTACGAACGTTGAATAATAATATTAAATAATGGTGCGTGCATGTTCTTATCATGCATCTTCAATATTTCTGCAAATTTCATGCTTTTATTGATTGAAGTATTATATATTTAATTCTCTGAACTATATATATGTATTTTAATAAAACACTTATGCAACAAAAATGAGAATTGATCGAATAATATTACGGTGTTGAATGAGTACTTTGATTTTGGAAATTACAGTGACAATCTCATTCTTCGATCTTTAAGTGCTGCTCCACACTCATCCAAAACTATTTAAGTTGGCATTATCAATCAATGGTACATTGCAGCTTTTTTGAGAAATAATATTATTTGTACGGTTATTGTACTGATAAAGGGGAAATTTTGAGTTTATGTGGTAATTAGTGTAGCGTCATTTTACATCAATCTATTAGACCTTGGTTGGGGCAGATCATTTAAGTTACGACATATTATAAATACATATGGGAAAGGATGGTGGCGCAAATTCACCTTACTAATTTCGATCCAAAGGAGGGGAGTTCCAGACTTGGCCTCAGCGAAAAAATGATTGGTCTCATGTTAGCATAAGCATAATAAAAATTTGTAAAATTAAATTACACTATGATATAGATATATATATATATATATATATATATATATAGAGAGAGAGAGAGAGAGAGTGTATATCATTTGACCTCTACTCCCACGGGAATGGCGCAATTAACCCCGTGGTGTAATTTTATTTTACAAATTTCTGTATGTATCTATTGGGATACATATAAAGAATCATCTCACAATAAATATTTAATATAAATAATGGTATTATTATATGATTGATGAATCATTTCTTAATAGTCCAAATTATTGAGCTAATAGATATCAATTAATTATATATTAGGCTCAATGAGAGTTCCCAAAAGTATCTGCCCTAAATACATTTATGTATCATTTTGAAGTCCATTTCTTAAATGAAGCAAAAAAAGAGAGAAATACAGAAAATAATTAATGAGCCATGTATTTTTTTTATTTATTCATCAACACTGTAATGTCTCTTGTCCTATTAAAAAATATTTGATGTTCTGTGGTTTCAAACGTGAGACCAATTAGTATTTAAATAATTTTTTTGCCTCCGAGCTAATTGAACATTACTAATAGGCCGCTATATAGTTAAAATATAAGTTCAAATATCTTGATTAATGCAATGAACAGACCTTTGAAATTCAAGATCCGTACATTGTTTGATTAATTATGGAATTAACTTCCAGATTAAATCTGATCAATCTCATATTAATAGAAATTGTTTAGGGCCAAATCTTAATTAAAGCTAAGCCTAACTCTATTTAGAGATTTACGGATAATTTGCTGATCATTATTTGCTCCGTCAAAAAACCAAGAATTTATTTATTTTTCGTTGTCAAACTCTCGTCTGCCATATAATTTGTTAATTAATTATATTGAAGCTTTTTGTAATAAATATTCCAATTATATAGAAGCTAGTTGAAGGGTCAATTACTTTAGTATAAATATTTATTTTAATTGGCAATTAATTTAATGATTGAAGAAAGCACGCAATTAGCAAGATATTAGTCAATTAAAATTTCCTAACTACCAATTTAAAAATAAAAATCCAAGCTACCACTTTATTAGATCTACTCCATGAGAAATTTGTTTTTTTTTTTTTTTTTTTTTACCGGACATCATAGCTTTTCCACTCCATTTAGAAATTCTAGCTAGTAATGATGCGATTCAAATTTAAGACCTAATACATAAGCAAGTTTTTTCTCAATTGAATCAGAGAACGCTACTGCTCATCAGAATTAGCAGCTTCAAGAGATGATTTCAAAAACCTCTTTTTTTTCTTTAAATAAAGTTGCCTCACAAAGTAAACTTAATTTGAAGGTTGGCTGGAGCTTTATTAGTAGAGAGGTCATCCTTGGTTTGAGTACAAAGTTTGTTAGAGAAACACTTCAAAAGAGTCCTACGATGGCCTTGAATCAAATCTAAAAGGATGTTTCAAAGAAGAATCATAATTTTAGCTTTAGTTTAGCCACAATACTAGTTAATTAGCGCCCCAAGAGTGCTTTTACTTGGATGAAACTATTATTTCATTCTACACTTATTAATCGTTATTGGAATAGTTATTCTGATCATATTTATTTTGGTGGAATTGACATTTCATAATAATTTCTATTTCATATTTCAACAAAAATAGCCATTTCTCTCACCCTCCTATGGAATAGCTATTCCTTAACCATTCCTTGGCTAAAAATATTTCTCCAAAATTAATCTTATTCACACATATGCATATCCTTATATATATGCATGGAGAAGGCAAGGTCAACATCTTCACCTTTCGCAGCAGCAGCAAAGAAACGATTGATATAATTCTATAGGCTTTCCTTTTCTCCCTGCTTAATGTTGGCAAGCACCATGCATGTCCAAGATGACCATGCGTGTTTGCCCAATAAAGCGGGTAATTAATTCCCACTTTAGGTGCTCATAAGAATAGATATGACTTCTGGGTAGCTTAATGAACTAGCTGAATGCTACCCCTTTCAAAATATATATTGGCAAGAAGATGACAATACTTCATTGCCCCGTCAGGATGATGATAATAAAGGACAGCTTCAAACCCCTGAATATACTCACGAGGGTCAGTAGTTCCCTTGTAAACCTCAAGGCATGACGGCTTGAAGTCTTCCGGGACAGGCGCTTGATGAATAATTTCACAAAAGAGTAGGTTGTGGAAGTGGAGGATAGGGAAGAAGAGGTGGAAGAGAAGGGAGATTGAGTTGAGCCTCCTAGCGAGGAAGATCTCGCCTAAGAGGCTGAGAGAAACCAGAAGATTTAACAGAGGGAGTTTTTGAAGGGAGAGGAGCTCCCATCTATTCTTGTGGAGGTGGTGGTCGAAGAACCGTCATAACTCGTGGAGAGCTTTGAGCTTGGACTGTGTCCCACATTCTGCAGTGGGACTTAAAATGGATCTGCGGCAACTGGCGGAGGTGGAGCAGGGACCATCGCAACCGATGGAGTGGGAGCAGGAACAATCACAATCGGCGGGTAAACTGGATCGGTAACAGTGTTGATTGCTTGAATCAGTTGAAGGATTGTAGCCTGCTGATCAGTGAGTCCAGTAACTAGATTGATGAGATTTGCTAGCATCTCATGCAACTCTGTCATCCTAGTGCTTCTTGATGAGGAAATCAATTCGGCACAATGATAGGAGGTAGAGGTTGAACCCTCATCTCCGAGAGTCTAAACAGAAAGCTCTCTAGCAACCTAAGCTGAAGATTTAGACTTGCGCGCTCTACCTACCATCTTCTCGTTCTCAATTGAAGCACAAAAAAATATTGATGGAGAGACAGTCCTGAGAATCAACAGCACGCAATATTTCTAGCTCAGAACGCTGACTAAAGAAGTTACGAATCATCCAGAAAAATATACAATGGTGTAAGATAGTTCAAAAATAGCTTCCCCTATATCTACCAGGAAGTTAGAGAAAAAGGTTTCACTAATGCTAAAAAAAAAGAGTTTGATCAGATGACCAATACAAGAAGAAAGAAAAAGAATACAATCTTTGTCTTTGATGATCGTAAGCTAGCTTTGCCCAAAGGTATTTATAGATGAGCTAAAGTGGTATTCAGCGGATTTTCGGGCTAAACTATTATAGCCGTCGGCTCGATATATACTATCAACGGGTTTTCCAGCAAGACCATTAATAGCGGCAAGAGTATGTAGATTCTTGATTTGTGTGAGTGGCAGGATCTGAATTACCGACTACTGGTGACCGAGTACCTGCATCTCTCAGTTATTCGGTAATGCGAACGGTTCTACAGTGAAAATTATGCTGACGTGGTAGTCTCCATCAGGCTGAGATAGCGATAACTGTGGATGATTGCATATCCGTGGCTGATATTACTGTGGAAAATTGTGGATGACTAAACATCGTGACTGATGTTATAGGAAGATAGACATCGTTGCCGATGGTTGGAGATTTCTGCAAAAGCAAAGTATGATTAGTCAAACAACATAGCAGATGAATCAGACATCATGTACGATAATAAATAAAGAGTTTGAAAGTCTTTAAATGCCATATGTACGACTGGGATTCAATGCTGAATCTAAGTGTTAATATATATACACACACACACACGAGAGATTTTATCCATTTTTCATTAGTTTGGAAATTGGAGGTTGTTTGACACGTACGTAAGCATGCATGCATGCGTCAACCACCCTAACTAATTACGTACGTTCATCTACGTGTTGTTAATTTGTTACCGCATACGTGCGTGCAATATGCACGGCTTGAATCTCCCTGCCCGCACGTCGATTGCTTGCTGTAAATATTTAATGTATAATGCATGGAAGTTGAAGTTCTGATGTATGATAAATGAATTACATGAGTTATTAAGTTATTAATTATTAATGGGGGCAGCGGGCTGGCCACACCTAATTAGCGCCGTCACCCTGGCAAATTAAAGAGCGGGTGAGGATTACATGCATATACGTCCATGCATTAAATTGTACATATATTTCAGATATGAACTTGTATGTACATGTTTCTAAATGAGTATATTTATAATAACTCATCAATAAATTGACTAATTATAATTTAAAATTTTAATTCACTGAATTATCTAATAAATTAATAATTAATTCAAACCAACAAAATCACCTCAAAGTTGATATTTCTTGGGATCGATATAAGTGTATAGGGATGTCAGGAAGGATGCGTTTAACAATATCCATAATGATAGGATCTCTAGTTTCAAGGTGCACCAACTGATCATCTTCCAAGCTTGATGTCCCTATTTGGCATCACTTTCCATCCAAATTCCTTTAATTTGTGATGGAAGGCCCATTTGGAGGCTAGCTGTCTTGAATCTCTTTTATACTGTCTATTTCTCAGCTATGAGTGCGGCATGTGACAAGCTACCATACTTATCTTTAACCATCTAGAGGAGGAGGGGTCCACAATTCTTTAGTTGAGATAAAAAATCTTATAGGGACAAAATGATTCTAGTGATGTCTAATTTTTTTTCCTAAAATATTCAGAATTCTCCCCCCTTATTTGAAAATTATGGTGAAATTAAATATAATTTGAACTTGAAATTTAATGGTACATACTCACACAATTTCTTTTCTTATGGAACTAGGAGCACCAATTGCATCCATGCAATGACCCTTAATTGGATCCAGGAGTTGGTGAGTTGAGCAAGTCACACGCGGGATAACATTTTTAAGACTTTTTGTGTAGGTTTATACATCATGTTCTTTTGCTTTCCTTGACTTTTAATAGTAGTACAGATATTCAGGCCGCCTCCAAGCATAGGCCAGTTTTTCTTTTCGTGTACGTGCCTTATTCCTAATCATGTTATCCAGCTTTTGCGGCCATGACGTAGGGAACGTACGTAGGAAGTTATAATTAACATCTGATTTGGTTCAGATCGATCCCCTTCTCACCTCCCCATAAATTAAACTTAATTACACTTTTGAGTAATGCATATGGAAGAAGTTTTCTTCTTTGTTGCCGGTTCATGGGCATATATATATAGGTCTGTTGAAGGAAGACCTCTTTTGCTCATCCACTCACAGGTGGGGATGATATATATCTTAATTTGCTTAATTAATCTCCAAAGGAAGCTAGGTTTGTACGTACTCTGGCCGGGTTGTGATCTGAAGGAAAAAATAAATAATAATATATATTCACCAGAATTCTCCTAAAATATAAAATATCAAAACAATATAAATAAATATTCAAGAAGAAGAGTTCACTAAATTATATGATGAAAAATTACTTTATCTGGCCCATTTCAAATTTAAACATTAAACACAAATATAAAAGAGAATCATTTATAAATAAAAAATTAATTAAGATCTTCTTTAACTTAAACTCCTTAACTTGTCACTAATCTGAAAAATAATTATTTGTATTGTTTTATTTAATTTGTGTTTAGTTGTGTTTATTTTGATTGATCAGTTCTTTGTCATGAACATTAAGGAATTATAAATGTAGTTATTGTTGTAAATTACTATTGTAGGTTAAGAAATAAATAAGAAGAAAACTTTAAAATTATAATAGTAATTAAAATTTTTAAATATATTTTTAAATATTTAAATATATATTTTAAATTTTTTAAAATAATAATATAAAATTCATTAAAAAGAGAAGAGATTAATTATTATAGTTGAATGATTAATACTATTTTTTCTTAAAAAAGAAAAGTATGGCAAGCAACTTGCACAGATATTAGTTTAAAAAAAAAAAAAAATACAAAAACAAAAGTTGCACAGAGTTTGCTTCTATATATTCTACAGTACTTTTTTTTGTTGGTTGATGTGGACCCAAATCCTGATAAGTTATTCCAAAAAAAAATAAATCCTGACAAAGTTATCGTTTTCGAGTTTTTTTTTAATATTACACAAATCATCCTCGTGATTCATTTACATGTGTTCTCGTCCATTAATATTTAGGCATACCTGTTCGTTGCGGTGTGTCAATTTTGGCCACATGAACTCGTGATTGGAAGCTTTTTTTTTAATTTATTTTTATGAGATTATATATATTTTTAAAAATAAAATAACATAATTTGTATTTTTTTATTTCAGTGCATAAATTTTAATATAAAAAATTACTTTATACTACATCTTATATAATTCTCAATATACCAATCAATTTTATTTTATATTCTACTCAATTTTTAATATAATTAATTTTGTTTTTTATCATACATAAATTTCAAAAAAACTGTTCTGGTCATTCTAATTTTTAGTTGGAACTCATTTAAGTTACGAGGACCGTACATCTTTACTCATTTAATGATTTTTTGAAATATAAAAATTTCATAAATATAATATACTTTTAACCAAGATAATGATGAAATTTAATTAAAAGAATTTAAAATTAAATTAAAATATGTGATAAACAATTAATAATTAATATTAAAATTGACATTAAAAAATATTAATACTGATAAACTGGCTATTAGTAAGTTAAAAATAGATCTATTCATCAACCTACACTTGAGCCTCTTTTGTGTCATAAATGGGTTAACCTATGACTGATTAAATCATGTCCATTTCTTATGTCAAATAAAAAATTATCACCCCTAAAAAAACATATACAATTCTATGAGAAGGTAGGATTAATGGTGTCAAACATTTCATTCAATCAAAAAAAAAGGGAACAAAAATTTCAATCAAAGACAAAAAAAAAATTCATAATCGTTCGCAAAATTAGTCAGGATTATGCCAAAGTACAAACTGTAGGCTTGATGTATCACATCAGTCTTTTTTTTTTTTTTATTTCCCTATCCCTTTCTTTTTTATTAATGCAATTCCATTTCAGTATATCATGCAACGGTGTACCAAAAGATAAATTTCAAGATAAATTATGTTTAAGTTTTTAAATTTAAAATATAATATTACATATATTTACAAAATTTAGTATTTAAGTTATTGTCTTTTAATATAATTATCAATGTGCTTTTTAATTTTTTTTAATATTAAAATTTTATAAAATTTTAAAAAAATGTACTCTCCTCCCTCTCTCTCTCTCTTTTTTTCTCTCTAACTCTCGCTCATAGCTCTATCTCACTCTCTTTGTCTGCTCGATCGTGCTTGAGGGCTGCACGGCTATTATTCTAAGCAAAAACACTATACTTAATCCTAAACGAAGTTATATCTCAAAAAATGACTTGTTTATTTATCTAAAGTTGTTTAGTTTAAATAGTTTGAAAGAATATGATTTTGAGCTAGTTTTAAAAAAGTATAGTAAATCTTTGATCAAAATAAAAATCACAATGAGTGATTGACATTTAAGATAACGATATATATATATATATATATAAATACAGTCAATGATTCAATTCAATTATTGGCATTGAAAGGTGAAGATCCAATCTTAATGTCTATAAGTATGCCTTTATGTTTCTTTCATCCCCTATTCAAACATAATCAAAGGGTTAATTTTTATATATCATTTCTCTCTAGGTCGAGACCATCTTAATTAATTTTCTTGATTTATATATAATATTTCTCTTGTGAATTATGATGTTGGACTTAACATGCATATATATATATATATATATATAAAATTAAGTATGATAATACTTATGAAGAATTTATTCATAGATATATTGAATAAGTTTTATGGGAAAATTAATCAATTGGAGAGCTTGTGAACAGCGACTGATTTAATTATGCAGATATAAGGATGTTGACATGTGGCTCTAACGCTGCATCACAGCCATACACATGGCACTTGGCTACTAATCTTATGATTATTATTTTTACAGATCTCAAATATTGTCCACGATGTTTGGGTTATAGCTCACAAACTTCATCCACGATATTTTCAACTCTCCCAGAAACATCAGGCACGACGTTTCCCATCTTTCCCCAAACATTGATGACGATGTTTCTCAGCTATACCTATCGCTGTCAGCGTGCTCTGGTCGTACCGTTTTCAATGCAACATGCTTCTTCCAGTCACGCAAATCAAGGGCCCACATGCTTCAGCCATCACGGACCCCAAGAAGACAAGCTCTTCACCCATTGTCTTCAACCCCTCCAGTGGCCGACAGCGGTGGGACCACCAGCGTGGGCTCAACATTGTTTATACTTTTTTCCCTCCGAAAAACCCGGGCGGAGCTCTCCTTTCACCCGCCTATAAATACCCCTGAACAAAGCTTCAGAGAGAAAAAGGAGAAGAGGAGGAGTCTCATCTTTCCACCATACTTGTATTAGAGCTTAAATTAAGAAAACTCACCTTCTCTTTGGCTCCCTCTTCTAACGATTGTACTGGTCTTCAAGGTCTTCTCTTTCTTTTTCTAGTGAAATCAATCACCTGGCCACCCAGTGGACGTAGGGGATTTCCTTTCTGAATCACCTTAAACCTCCGTGTGTTGCTCTGGATGCTCTCTCTCATTTAAGCCTTAACCGTCAGGATCAGCTCTCTGCGTGCCGCCGTCTCTCGGGACTCTCTCTTTTTCTGTGTCTCTTGGGATCCCCTACATCCTATGTCAATATTTTCTAGTGCTTTCATTGAGACTCTGAGATGATGGTGGCTAGAACACGTAGAATCAATTCCGCTGCCCATAGCGCACAAGCAGGTGAACCTTCCGTCAGGGTGTCAAGTGATGAAGCCTCAGCTTCGACATCCCGGCACCGCGCCGGATCTACTTCTTCCTCCGGGCGCATCCACCTTTCCGCATTACAGGGGATGCTGGTCAATCTCACCAATATGGTCACTGACCTCACAACCCAGCAAGCTGTGATTCTCAGACAGACCCAACTGGTTTGTACTACCCCGTTTCCCCCTACACCTCTTCCGCCGATTACGTCGGCTCCCGATCTTCTTCAGCCAAGTTGCGGGGGCTCATGAACCTCTCCCGCCAGCTGTGGTGGTTCCCGCTCCTTTCACTGCCGAAAGTTGTCCTGTTCAATCGTTTGGTTTCTCTCAGCCTCTCAGGCATCATTCTTCTCATTAGGAAATACACTTGGGCTAAAATCCTCTCTCACCGTTCCCTGCATATCCACTTCCTCCGCCTGTCGTCTTTCCTCCAGCTTTTCCTTCTTTTCTCACCGGACGGAATCGCTTTTTCCCAGGTGCTCAGGACCTCCAATACGGACCTGATCCCTTCTTTGGCTCACTTGATGGCAACACCCCTTTCTCTAACGACATCCGACAGGCGCCAATCCTAGAGGACTTCAGGCAGCCACGCCTTGAATCTACAGAGGTACTACTGACCCCCGGGAACACATCCAGGGATTCAAAGCTGCTGTTCGCTACTGCCAATTTGATGAGGCTATCAAGTGTCATCTCTTAGCCAACACTCTAAAAGAGGCAGCCTTTAGCTGATTTGTTAAGCTGCCCAGAGGCCACATCTATTCCTATGAGCATTTGAAATGAGAAGTGATTACTCGCTTCATCGGCCAGACGCGCATGGTCATATCTGATATGGTGTTTTCCAACATTAAGTAAAGCAAGAAAGAAAGCCTGCGAAATTACACCAACTGCTTTTTTACCGCTGTAGCAAAAGCCGAAGACGTCTCCCCAGCTGTCGCCATCCATGATTACCGCATGAGACTGATTAGTGGAGATCTATCCAAATTTCTACAGCTGATAAAACCCAGAAGTTACTCTGAGTTGGTTGTAAGGGCCAGCCATTTCATACTTTTGGAGGATGCTGAAGGGAGCGGTTGCCCCGATGTCACCAAACCCAAAGTAAAAAGAAGGAAACATCGAAGAGACGAAACATTGAAATCTGGTTAACACTAACCATTGTGCACGATGGCCCTTGTCAAACATCGATCTCGATGTTTATCAAACTTCATGATTTCAAGGTGGATCAATATGTCGTCCACGATATTTATGCACCTAGCACTATCTGATTCTGGAATTCTTATGCTATTAATCCTAACATTGATATTCATATGAGGTATTATCTAAAGCACAACTAGCTCATTTTTTATTCAAGCATCATACGACAGGTATGATTCTAACCTCAAACTCTCAACTATCGTACCTGAGGTTTTCATGCCTTGTACACGATGGTTCATTATACTCACTCTTCATATACGAAGATCACCGAGCCTAGTCACGCCTAGCAGGCGGGATCTTCTACCTACATTCGGAATCCTTTCATAAGCCCATCTGGCTAGCGGAAGGCCAGAAGGCCCGCTCATAACTTTAGGGTAGTCTCTGCTATCTACTCATGATACAGATCTCCCCTAAGCAGAGTGCCTTCGCTTTCCACTAGGATCTGCCCTAACGGAGGTCAGCCTATGCCTCAAGTACAAACATCTCTATGTTGTTTCAGATGATCTAAATCCTTTTGGTATCAGATCAGATAACTCCTCCTAGGAAGGATCTCCACTACTATCATTAATTCTTTCCTGTGTAGATGCGTAAAGGAGTATGATTTCAAATCAAATTCGGGAAATGTCCTATCAGTTCTACTTTATTCTTAATCTGTTATTAGGGGAATTAACCAGATTACTCCTCAATCAGATATTATATTTTCAAATGTACTCTTTCCACTAGGATCTGTTGCTCTAATGGAGGTCAACCCATGTCCATAGTACAAACATCTCTACGATGTTTCAGACTCCATGTCCTATGACATCGAGAAAGTTCGCCGCAGGAGCTACTCCTAGCTAAGGAATGGGGCAACTTAAGCTCGATCGCAGTTTCTATGACATCAAAATCGACGATCAGCCAACTCTTCAGAAATTGCCCTCCAAAATATCGACATTGATGTTTCCTTCATCCTGAAAAATATCGATATTAATATTTTGTGACTCTACAGATCAGACATTCTGCTTGGTTCATAGCACCTGCAAGGCAAAGCAATGCCTCTCCTCCTCAAAAGGGAGATCTGGAGGAGGCCTGCTTCTTAGATAACATGTTAGTCTTCTTTTGCTCTGTCATTTCAGTAATTGTTCCTTTCTTCCTTTCCTTGCAGGAATTCAAGGGATGGTGAGAAGCACCGGGGTGCTCCACAGAATTTATCCATGCAGACTTTAGGCAACGCGTTCACCACTATCATAGTTCGCATGCCAGGACCCACATAAATATTAGCGCCTCAATATACGGGGGGCTAGTGTTGATATGTGGCTCCAGCCCTGCATCACAGCCATACACGTGGCGCTTGGCTACTAATCTTATGATTATTATTTTTGCAGATCCCAAACCTTGTCCACGATGTTTGAGTTACAGCTCACAAACTTCGTCCACAATATTTCCAGCTCTCCCAGCCACATCGGGCACGACTTTTCCCAGCTCTCCCCAAACATCGATGATGATGTTTCTTATCGCTGTCAGCATGCTCTGGCCGCACAGTTTCCAATGTAGCATGCTTCCTCCAGTCACGCAAACTAAGGGCCTGCATGCTTCAGCCATCACGGCCAAGAAGACAAGCTCTTTACCCATTATTTTCAGCTCCTACAGTGGCCGACAGCGGTGGGACTACCAGCGTGGGCTCAACATTGTTTATACTTTTTCCCTTCCGGAAAATCCTGGCGGAGCTCTCCTTCCACCCGCCTATAAATATCCTGAACAAAGCTTCAGGGAGAAAAAAGAGAAGAGGAGCACTCTCATCTTTCCACCGTACTTGTATTAGAGCTTAAATTAAGAAAGTTCCCTCTCTCTAGCTCCCTTTTCTAACGATTGTACTGGTCATCAAGGCCTTCTTTTTCTCTTTCTAGTGAAATCAATCACCCGGTCATCCGGTGAATGTAGGGGATTCCCTCCCTGAACCACCTTAAATTTTCATGTGTTGCTCTGGATGCTCTCTCTCATTTAAGCCTTAACTATCAGGCTCAGCTCTCTGCGTGTCGTCGTCTCTCAGGACTCTCTCTTTTTCTCTGTGTCTCTTAAGATCCGCTATATCCTACATCAACAAAGGGTGAATGGTGACACTGCACCGACAAACGAAAAAGTGAAGGCTGGATTGGAGGATGCTCGGAGAGTTATCTCAAACTTCTATAATGCAAGTTCTTTTGACACGGCTGTACTTGTCGTTCCCAACAACACAAGTGATGATCGCAAGACTTTGTTGATAAGGAAAAACCCAAGAAACTTATAACCACAGTCATCATATCTCTTGCTAATGGCTTTATCGATGTCACCATCATTACCGTCAGGCCGATATATGACATGAACTCTGACTATCAATTCGTCGTCTTCTTCAATCGGACCGCTGAGGAGGGGATTAATAATTTGAAAAATATCTTTTCTGATGATCAATTAAAAAATGTATCACCCCAAGAAGGTGGTGTTTGTAGCTAGGAAAGGTAACCAACGAGAGGTTTCCAGAAGCCGAACTGTGGACAACATTTGACGAATCGGATGAGGTGGCAGCGTGTGGTGCAACCATGTTGTCAGTGAAGGATAAGAAGATGTATGTTACTGAAGGCGAACCTGAGGGGCCGTATGCACTTTATATCAGCTAATCAATCAACCTTGCACATGAAAGCACTCCACATGAATCGACCTATTATGTGCATGTGTGTGTGACTATGCTTTTTAAATTTGGGAAATACTTGTGCTTCCCGACCTACTTACTATGTACATACTCTTTGCAAATAAATGCTCACGCGGATGTAGTTTTCTGCA
Source organism: Apostasia ramifera (assembly GCA_019297695.1). Lineage (NCBI taxonomy): Eukaryota > Viridiplantae > Streptophyta > Magnoliopsida > Asparagales > Orchidaceae > Apostasia > Apostasia ramifera. Next base: position 3,283 of record JAEMOT010003819.1, on the reverse strand, counting down.
TGTCAACGTATAATAATCACATTAATAAAAAATCAGTCGTCTTCTCCTTGGCATATCTGCACAGGCCAAATCATTGCAATGTTGTTGGTTACCCCTAAATCTATGTAAATGTGAATCTCAGATGTACACTAGTCAAGATGCTACACTATAAGTACCACATAAATGGGAATTAATTCTTGTTAACCTTCAACTTAAGCTTCTCGAAAGCATCAAATTCAGTTCATAGATCTTCTCCATTGATCAAAATGTAGACCAGCTTAAGACTTGACCAGTACTAAAAAAATGCACCTAGAAAGAGCGCAATAATTAATAACAAATAAATTTTGTAGCACAATTAACAGTATTATAATATAAAACGATCTAACTCATGCAGCAACTTGCACTCGAAACTGATGATGTATGTGGCACACAATACTGATGATGCAAGTGGCAATAAACTCCTTCTATGTGCGGAAACAAAACTATAGAGGAAACTTGCATACAATTAAAACATATATAAAGGCGAAAGCTGTTCCACAAAGGACCCTTTTCTAGATCATGCTATATGTTCCAATCCAGTTACTATACTTTATGATATCGGAGATTAACTCTGCAAAGTGATTCTTGTTGTTATAGCTTGCTGAATTTTGGCTGATAAATGTTGTTAGTAATTAATGTTTGAAAGATCATATCTTCACTTTGGTTATTTAGCTGCAAGCACTAGCTTCGTCAGCAAGAACTAAGGATTAAGCTAGCTGGCCAATATGTTCTGTTTACTGAGGAGCTAAGTCAGCATCTTAATCAATTATTCGAAGCAGGGAAGCTCGAAGAAGTTGCTTCAATTCAAGCAGCTTGTCAAAGGATACATATACACCCATATATATATATATATATATATATATA
>JAEMOT010003818.1:0-48006 GCA_019297695.1 Apostasia ramifera | reverse complement strand
ATATAATTTATCTAGAAAATATTTTTCTCTTAATTAAAATAACTTGCTAATCAGTTTGTTGAGACTCACCACATTTGGAGCTGATTTTATTTTATTGTTCCATATTTTTTTTTTATTTAAATAGATAACTAGGCTAATTTGAGGATCCTCACCAAAGGCTAACCCTACCCTTTCCTTCACCGGAATATCGACCCCTTAACCCGGATCTAGGCTCTGAGAAAACTCAAACACAATTTCATTCATTTCAATACTCTTTTTTTCTTACAATGCAAGGCGACCTCTTTATATAGAGAGATCCCATGTAAAATTTGGAAATACAATACTAAATGCAGGAAATAAAATACCAAATAAATAAAAGCAAATATGGAACAATAAAATAAAATCAGCTCCAAATGTGGTGAGTCTCCAAATCTTCCAGATATGCTCTGAATCAAATCAAATCAAATCAAATAAAGCTAATATGGAAATCTCTAATAGCTTTAATTAATTTGAATTTGAATTTTGATTCAGCACATGACGTTATCCTAGCCATCCAATTCGATGCTGATCTGTCCCCACCATGTTGCCTCGTTTTGTTTGAGCTTTTTTTTTGGACAGGAGAAAAAATATTTTATTTTTTAAGTTTAATGGGAAAGAAATTTATTTTAATATTAAAAAGTGTATAAAATGTGAAATTTTTTGAATTCTAATATTCGTATTTGTGTTGGATATGAAATAAAGTTAATTTTTATAGTTCAAATTTGTGTTGGATAAAAAAATTGTTTCGAACCAAACGAGACATGGGCATACCAAGTTCTTGAGTCTCTTTCTATTGTGCCCTTTGAAGTTCAATTCCTAATCATTGAAATATGCAGTTACATCTTTCTTCTTTTGAGGTCTTGTGTCTTTCTATAGTATGTGCAGCTTGTAATTATATTTTACTTCTGCAGAATCTGTGTCCAAAATTGGGTCAGGTTTGTTTCTTCTTGTTCAAGTAGTTCTGTTGCTGGACTTTGTACATGGATGGAATGACAACTGGGTCAGCAAGGATGAACAGTTCTGGTGAATGGTCTAATTTTTCTAAATACAATGCATTTGATGATTCATGTAATGTAGACTGCACACTGTTGTCTTTTCTGAATCTAAATGATTTGTGTTTATGCCATATTACAGGTATATGGCCCTGCTTGTTGTATCACTTGTTTGCTACATAGGCACTTTTACCTTTTCAGGACTGTTGTTCCACTGGTTTGCTCCATCGGGCCATGACTGCAGCCTCAACTCCTTTTTTATAGTCTTAACTTTGGTTCTTGTTTTCGTTTTTGCGGTGGTGGCTTTGCATCCAAAGGTATGTCAACTAATTTTTTTTCACAATGGAACTTATAATGCGAACCAATTTCTTTTTGTGTGAAAAGGCTATTTTAAGGAATTAGCATTGATGCTGGAACTGTATTTAATGTAAAAAGACTTGTGTTCTCCAGTATTCAAATTCGGAAAAGAAATTTTAAGAACTTCATGTGGATCCACTGTTTTTAAGGACCCGATGTTATGTAGATGCTGTTTATTGGTTGTGAATGTCAGTTTTCACCTCTGGAAAACTTTGAAGGGAACACATGCCATGTCCAGGAAGTCTATAAACAACTATATTGATGCCTGCAGGTCAATGGCAGCCTTCTTCCTGCTTCGGTGATCTCTCTGTACTGCACTTACCTTTGCTACAGCGCACTGTCTAGTGAGCCACGTGACTACGAGTGTAATACTCTACACAAGCACTCAAAAGCAGTTTCCACAGGAAGCCTCACTGTCGGTTTGCTCACCACTGTACTCTCCGTGGTCTACTCTGCTGTTCGTGCTGGGTCTTCCACCACGCTGCTTTCACCCCCAAGCTCGCCTCGTGCCAGTAAATCCCTGAAATTGGTTTTATCTAAAACCTTTTGAATGATCATTGATATCATTTTGACTCACTAGGTTTCGTTTCTTATTCCTAGGTTCGGATAAACCTCTGCTTCCCTTTGACAGGGTAGAGGAGCAGGATAGGAAGAAAGAAGAGGCGAGGCTGGTCACGTACTCGTATTCTTTCTTCCACCTCATCTTCTCTCTGGCAAGCATGTACTCGGCAATGCTCCTCACCGGCTGGTCAACCTCAGTCGGTGAGAGCGGGAAACTTGTGGATGTTGGGTGGCCTTCTGTTTGGGTCAGGATTGTGACTGGCTGGGCCACTGCCGCGCTCTTCCTCTGGTCCCTTATCGCACCAATCCTCTTCCCCAACAGGGAGTTCTGATCGCCAATTAGTTCTGTGATAAAAAAAAACTCAACGACTGTGTCTGCTCAGCCATAATAATTTTACTGTGGGACATGAAGTGCTGATTGTTGCTATATTTTTCGATGAACATCCGTTGCATTTCCGTGTGTGTGAGCGCAAGTTGAATTTCTATTGGGCGTTGATCCTCAACAAATGTTATAATGTATTCATTTCTACAAGTTTTATTTAAGTGCTAGCTGTTGATTTTCCCAGCACTTTCATACCGACATTTCTATTTCTCAGCGGCCACTCTTACTCTCAATCTTCGGTCGATTCTATTTATTTCATGCTGTAATTTGGTCATATGCATCCAAGAATATGTTTTCTAGGTGGTCGAATAACAACAGATTGAGAAGTTGTGCAAAGACATAATAGTCGGTAATAACAGGCATCTTGACACATACGTGACCCGAGAAATAAGACACAAGTGACAACTGTTAATAAGTAGCAAATTTACCAGATGCTTTGTAATATGCAAATTTATAATACATGAAAACTTTAGTTTCATATAATATACATTTGTGGGTTTGTAATTACGTATAGACATAAAAGATCAAGTAGAGGAATATACAAGCCACTAGCTACTACGATTCATTCGCTGCTTCTAGAAGGCGAGATCATATTGCTGAAGCAAATCAACATACATTGAGTAGCTACGAGTACCATCTGGGGTCTGTGAACTTAGCAGCTAAATGGAGAATGATAGAACTGCCTGGCAACCAGATAAGTATGTCAGACCAAAATATTAGTAGTTAAACTATGAATAATGTAAGGAGAATCATATGCCAATATAATTCAAATCACAATGAATAATGTAAGGAGAATCATAAGTAATTTCTGTGCCGATATAACACAAACTTAGGTAGGTATTAATGTAAAGAAGTAGGTATAACGTGATATTAGGTAGGTATTCATCTAGAATAATATGTATCACTTGTACTCATATTTTTTTTTTTAATTTATACCTACTTGATTTCAAGCTATATTTACTTTTTTTAGACAGATACCTACCTAATATATTAGCCGAATAATCCTTCCGATCAAACGGACCAAACGGTCTGTTTGGCCAACCAAATGGTCTAATCATTTGATGAACAATTTGGTTGGGCCAACTGGGCAGTCCGTCTGGATACTTGACGTCTTAACGTTGTTTATGATATTCTGCAAGTGGGGCTTGCTCGCCTGCATGGCACTGCGTGATTGACGAGCGAATTGCTAACATAGTTCACTTGCCACATGTAATAATTTCTCTCTTTTCTCTATTGTGGGCTAATCCAAAAGAAAAATGTTAGGTATCCCAAAAAAAACTTTCGCATAATGCTTTTATCCAACAATTGAGTGCATTATTATTAGGATATTGCTTTCATCTATTGGACAAAAGTATTGTTCAAAAGTCCTAGAAGTCTTTTGGTCATTGTTTTGGGCTATGTAGCATTATCCTTTCCAAAAAGGCGAGGCGGACAAGATGATTGAGTTCATCTTTTTCTTGGTCTTTCACCTTCAGCTTTGACCAATTTTGACTAGTCTTCCTCAGGGGTTTGCCATGTGTGTGAGCTGCAGTGTAATCTCTTTGCATTACCGTTACCAAAAGTAACGCCATGCAACCCAAAAAGGGAGCCTTAAAAGGTTTTTGGTCTAGATGATGAAACATTTATTCATCAAACAATATTCTATCCCGTGATTATAATTCTTTTAGGGCTCCACCTTCTTGAAGATTCACATGGTAAGCAGCTTAAGGTTGTTCATTTTGCTTCAGCTCATGATTCAATTTTGGTTGAAGGATCGGATAACTGTTTTCACTGTGAAAATGAAAAGCCTATGCACCTATTGTTCTATTCTTTTTTGCAGTATGAAGCTTCTGGGCTTATTCTATTACATTTTCTAAGGAAGAAAGAACTGCAACCTATCCCCAATTTACCACATCTAAATCATGGTAGATTTAGCGTAATCTTAGGGAACTTAATATGTAAAATGAAATCAATCGAATGAAATGGACTAGATTTTGATGGATGAGCTTGTGTGGGACAGAAGTAAGCTCTTTTTATGTACTTTTGGCTTTGACATACCTCCATAACGGAGACTAGAGAGGACTCTTCCATTGGAGAGTTCTTTCTTGACGTTGACCTTCTTATATGTGTCTCTATCGTATTGAGCTGCTTAAACATTTGCCTCAACAACTTCAACTGCTCTTTTCCTCTTTCCGAATCCTGCTGCATGATAATCCTCTCATCTTCAAGCTGCTGCAGCCTTCTTCTCAGTTGTTCAAGGTCTGATGGGGTTGTAGCACATCCAACCATTGGATCCATGAGAGCACAGTGATAGTTAACCAAATTGCCCATCTTCGGTACTGTCATCTTGCTCCCATGATGAATGTCAGCAACTTTACCAGGTATAGAGAACTCACTCCCTAAGTGATTTCCCATGAATTCTTTGCTCAAACAATCATGATGTTCATAAAGATAATCTGAAGATTCTTTAGGCCTCAGCTCAGGCATTTCAATCATGTTCTTAGTCTGCGTGATTGATTCCTGCAGGACTTTTCTACAATTTTCGCCAGGCTTGCAGCCAATGTGGCTATCTGGGACTTCAAATATGTCAAGCACAAAGGCAGATTGCACTTCATTTCCATTGCTTTCTCCTTCCATGGATGAAACATTTTCAGTATCGTCAGACTGAGCAGCCGAATCGAATGTAGCTTCATCTTCCAGCTTCATGTCTTTGCCTTCTCTGCTGGAATCAGAAGAACCACCTCTACTCTTTGCAGAAAACCAAGAGCTAATGGATGAAGTTGTTAGCAGCTGGTTGCTGCACACGGTAGAACTTGATCCAACTTCTTCCGAATTCTCTGCCGGGATCAAGTTTTTCACTTTCTTGTTAACTTCTTCTGCGTGACGCCTCCAGTCAAGTTTTTCATCTTTAGCTATAGCCTCTTGGAGCAAATCAGGTGCATCTTTCTCAGAAGTCTCTATGCATTTATGTGTCAAGTCACTAATCATCCTCCATACTGATCCTCCTGAGGAGGAAACCAGACTTTTATCATCAATGTTGTCGATTTCGGAACAAAATTGAGTGCACCGAAGAGAGGGCAGGGAAACAATTCTCCTGAGATTTCCTTTGAAACTTCCTTTGTGTGATTTTGCACTCATTTCGCCAAAAGATTTGCTCTCACCTTCTATGAAATCAGTAGTGCTGATGCCAAGACTTGAAAATTTCTGCGTGTAATCTTCGAGCTGGTAATGTAAGGATTCAATCTCCATGTCTTTCTGTTGAATGAGTTCTTCAAACATTTCCAACGACTCTTCAGCATGGTGTATCCTTTCTTCTGCCATTCTTTTGTATTGGCAGGCTTCCATTTTTTCTGCAGCTTTCTCTCTCTGGAGGCGGAGGATCATTGATAGAGCTTCACTAGCTGCAGTTGCTGAAGCTTCCCTCTCCTCTTCTAGCTCAGAATAGAGCTTTTTCATGATAATATACTGGTTGCCGAGAGCTTCTTTTAGAGCAGCAATCTCACGTTTCTCCATTTCTGGAAATAGTTTTACTTGCTTCCTTGAGTGAGGAAAAAGAGTTGATGTCTTTCAGTGTCATAAAAAATATCCAGAGTACAACTGACAATCGTCATTTGTAAGAATTATAACTGGAAATCATGATCTATTCACATATGTTGAAATGATATTTGGCAATGTTCTTGCCTAGTATTAAATTCATATTTTTACAAGTATTTGACAATGTCCTGGCTACATTTTTTAAAAAATATTGTCGACTGTTATTCCCATTCTTGACAAAAATGCACTAAAAAGTGTGAGATGTAAGATCTCAGTTCATCCCTCTATCAAGCCCTTCTGTAGGAAAAATTATTGGGTGCGCCGCACGCACCGTTCGGACGCCCAATCAGAGGACGCCACGTCTGTCCGGACCCAACTGTATGACACACGTGGCGCCCTCTGATTGGGTTCCGGACGGTGCGCCGTCCGAACCCAATAACTTCTCCTTCTGTAGAGGTCGCAGCACCATTAAAACAAAAATGTTTGTAAAAGTGTTTGTTAGAACCTCTTCTCTAATACCTCTGATCAAATAGCTCTTCTCTAACTGCTTTCAAAGAACTGTTCTATTCTAATGAGCTGATGCCTTTGCAAGGAGTAACTTTTTCTCTAACACCCGTAGTTGAACAGCTTTTTTCTAATAGTTCTTTTTTAACAGTTTCTAAGAAACAATTCTACTCTAATGAGCTGATGATTTTACAAAGAGTACCCTCTTCTCTAACACTCGTAGTCAAACAGCTCTCCTCTAACAACTCTTCTCTGATAGCTACTTTGACAGTTGAGAACTCCTAACATGAGATTTCAGGATATCTAGAAAAGTGGCACAAGCTCTCAGAAGGGTTTAATAAGCGTGAGTCAGAACTTCTTAAATCTCTCGCGAGTGACTCTAGATATGATTAGATATGATTAGATATGACAAACTGCACTCTTTATGTCTCCTCCTCTCCAAACTATAAATAGAGAGATAGAAGATGGACTAGGTCTCTCTCTCTCTCTCTCTATCTCTCTGGTATTTATTTCCTTCTTTGGTTTCCACTTGAAAACACCCAAGCTTTGTAAAGATCTCATTAGATTAGTAAATTTAAACAGCCAAGATGTCATCATGGTTTTTCTCCCGAACAGTCGAGTTTTCATGTAAAAATTGTTGTCTTCTCTCAGCTTCATTTGCTATCTTATTTTATCCTATTTTGGACAAATTTTTTGCATCAACGAGAATTATTGGAATTTTTCTCTCTTTTGGAGATAATATAAATTTCATTTCGTTGATGTTAGGGTAAGCCAAGATCTTCTACATTCTGAGTAAACCAACAACCACCTAAAAATCACCGTCATGTTGGTGGAGTTGTAGATTAACAAGGGCTCTAAAGAAGAGGAACACATCAGCGGCTCTAATGGCAAGAAAAAATGGCTAAGCATTTGAAAGAATACAGAAAAGCAAGCACAAAGGGCCAGCTTCTATGAATGATCAAGGATAAGGAATATAAATTACAGCATTAAAGAATATAGGGAGATAGGGGACTAACCTGCTGTTGAATTCTACCTCTGCAAAGTTTCAAATAGGAAAGCCCTTTATTTATAAATCCTACCAATGAAAGGCTAATTAAAACAAGTATGAAGATCCATTAATCTATGAAGCCCAACAGAGGCCAACAAACGTATACCCATTACCTTAAATTAAGATCATAGCAATCCCATCGCCATTGAGCATTGCCAAAGCTTTTCTTCTGCCTGCCATTGTTTTTCCCTTGGCTTTCTTTCTTCTTTTTCCCGTTTATTCGAGAAGATGGAGGAAAAGAGGGGAGAGAGAGAGAGAGAGAGAGAAACAAAAGGCAGTCAGTCCTCCGCGAGGAATCCGAAGCCCTTATGCTCTCATTTTTCCGGCCCTGGATGCCGCTTGTCCTGCCGTTCCTCTCTGTTATTGCATGTGGAGTAGGAGAGAATCCCGGTGCTCTTTGAAAATCCGTTGCTTGTAACGGGAAGTTAACGGCTCAACGGTCATAACGACGGGGTCCAGCATGTAGAACTTCTAATTTTAGTGGCAAATGAAAGATGGCAATGTGGATATTTCTCTGCTTCAACACCGAGAATTGTGATTCGGGCTGTTAACCATTCAATCCGGAGCTGATCCGTTGATCTGTTGATCTGTTTCTAACTCAAGATTGAATTGAAAATTTATCATCCAATTTTAATCCAATTCAATACTTATATTGGAAAACTTTGATTCGATCTTAAACTAAGCTCAGATTGATTTAAACTCGATCTGAACCAGCCAAAGTCGTTTCGACTTCTGCTTGATTTTTTTTCTTTTAGTGTAAACCTTAAGTACCATATGCTTTTTCATTCAATCATTTTAAATTCTGACCATCTGATCCAGCGTGTGCTGCAATTTGATGGATTTAAAGAGGAAAGAGACGCACAACAATCACACAGAACGTGAAAAGAAAAATCTCACACGAAGTTCAGAATTTTAATTGTGTCAAAAAACCTCATTACAATGATTTGTAGGACTTATATTCACAAATCTTAAAATTTGATCAAAAATAAAAATATATAATTTTTTATCTTCTAATAGCCTAAATCATACTGATCGGTAGCCCAAAATCTAGTCTGATTCGAGTTTATTTAGACTATTAAAATTGAATTCCAGTAATTACTAAAAATAGAAAGAAATTACAGAATTTTTAATTTTGATAGACTAAATGATAAATTTTTAGATCGAAATTGTTGTCAAGACGGTGGATTAGTCTCCTCGAGAACTTTCCAATTTAGGACTGAACGCTGAAAACAAACACCTATAACAAAAGTTATTTTTATTTTAACGAACATGTGTTGAAATCGTCTAATTGCATCCACTAAGCTCAAACTTAATCCTGTCAATTTTATCCGAGTATTCTAATGCCGTGATATCCGCATTGCTATCTATCTTCATTTAATAGCTAAAAAAAATTAGAACAAAATATTGATATGCATATTTGAATAAGATTCTAGGGAAAAACTTTAAGGTAGTCCGTATTAACATAATAAAAATAATTATTTATATGTGGATGCCCCTAAAATTTATTATTTGTATTAAATCGACTAAAATTTTGAAACTAAAAGTAGATCATAATTAGTTTTTTTTTATCAATAGATCATAATTAGTTGATTTATTTGGGATTTGATCAATTTTGATTGAAACTAAAATTTAATCTAATTTTTAATTTTTAAGTGGAATTAATGGCCCCGGCTAATTGCAAATATAATGCTGTTAGAAGTGGAAGGGAAATGAATCCTTTATGTAATTTTAGTATCAATCTCAGTTGTGTATTATGTTTGAAATTTGAAATGCGTTTGTATTTCATTTTAGGGTAAATTACACAGAGGCTTCTGAAGTTAGAATAGCGCTACAAATAGGTCTCATATTTTGAAAAGTCTAGATTTGAGTATCCGAGTTTGTGTTTGCGCTGCCGTTTGGTCTCACATTTGAAATTTGCTGGTTTTTTACTATTTTACTCTCAGATTTTTTACCCATTTTTCATATTATTCTAAAGCATTTCGAAAAAATTATAAAGGCATTCTAGTTTATATAAATATGACTAACAATCAAATTTAACCGTTACTGTCTAACTGGACTATCCAAAAAAGTGATATTTAAACTAAGGGACTAAATGACAGCGCAAATACAAACTCGGGGACCCAAATCTAGGCTTTTCAAAATGTGGGACCTATTTGCAGCGTTATTCCAACCTCAGGGATTCATGTGCAATTTACCCTTTATTTTATTTAAATTTAATTATTATTTTTATATCTTTAAGCCTTTTTGCTTAAAATAAAATCGATAAAACTCATCATCAATTCGATATCTATATTATGACATTTATTTATAATTATTCTTATATATATTTAAGATATTTTATAAATAAAAAATATTATATAGGATTATATTGAAAATATTAATGTATAAATTACATATTAAAAATAATTTTTTGATTCAATATGTCATACATAAATAATTATATAAAAAATTAATATATTTAAATAATACTATATATCGTTAAGATAACATTGAATTAATGCTCTCAATTATTTTATCTTGAATAAAACTCTTACTGTAAATTAGAAAAAACAATACATATCTCTTACAATAAAATGTCAAAAAAAAAAATCATAATTTGCTCAATTTTTATTAGAAGAATTTAAAACTTCAAAAATTTTTTTTTTAACTATATAAGTTTAAAAAAAATATATTGAATATATATATATATTATATATATAATAGATATTTAAATTAGGAAATGGGATTAAAATTTAAGCTTGTTAAATTCAACTCAAAAATTAACTAAAAATTGAATAAATTAATTTTAATTAACTTGAATCAAACTAAATATAAATTAAAAATTTTCAAATGTGAGGCTAACTTAATTGAACTCGATTCATTATAAACCTTAGTTGTGGTTTGCTCTTCGAACCAATTTAATGATTCTATTCATTCACCTCAAAGCTTTTTTATTTCATACAGTATATCCTTTCATGCAGTATATTCTACTTAACAAAAATTACATATTTCGATATTATACATTTTTATATTATGCCTTTTACATAAATTTTTTGAAATATTATACATTTTATATTTTTATTAAATATAATTAAATTAAATTTTAACCGTAACCCGCCAGACGAACCGGTTGACCTCACCAGCCAGAGAGGGGTGTTGGTGACCGCCAACCACGGGCCGATACCTCATAATCTTGTAAATCGATTGAGTTTAGATTGGATTGAGAGCCAAATGTTAATCAAGTCGGATCAAAAATTGAACTGCACCGCAACGTGGATCTGCTCTATGTCAAGAAGTCGGATTTTTGGATTAAATTTTTGGTGATCCAAAATTTTTATTTAAATTTTGTTCAATAATTTAAGTCAATAATTTTGAAATATATAATAATAATAATAATAAATTTATTACCTATCATATTTTCAACAAGTTAACCACAAGCATAATTAAACATTACAAAAATGAAAATATTTAAAATAAATTGAGCATACAATAAATATTTAACATCATCTATTTCTTTTGATAAAAAATATTTTTAATATCTTAACGTTAATCTAACATAAATAATAATACATAATTTTAAATTAAAATTAAAGTGTTTAAAATAAAAAAGCGTGATAACAAATACAAAAATATTAATAAAAAAGAAAATATAAAATCTAGAAGATAGTGTTACAAGTACAAAAAAAAAGGGAAATTATATATAAAAATTTATTGCATGCGTACCTTATCAAAACCTTAATAAAGTCAATCAAACATAATTAATATATACAATAAAATAATAACCAAGTATTAATCAAATAAAAAATTTTATACAAAATTAATTATAGGATTTTTATTTAGTTTTTATATTTGTTAGAATTAGAGCGAGAAATTTGAATTTGAGATACTAACAAAAAATAAAGGAATAATTACCTACATGCCACACAATTTAGTTTTATTTATGCCTTACCTATCCATTCTTAGTTAATTACGCTATGAACACTCAAAATATTATAAAATCTTACATACACACATTTTAACTTATTTCTATTATAATGAGTAATCGTAATTTTTCAATAACTTAATTATGGTTAGATTATAAAAAATCTGAGCCATTCATCGTATTATTTTAAAGATATTTAAATATATTTTGAGTGAAAATCTTAAAATCTTAATGTTTAGGTGACGGCAAAGGAAGGAGACATCCGCGACGTGAATTGATTTTAGGACAAATCAATGCTTTAGTATGGTATTGAGGAAGAGAAAAAATATGTATCATTAAGAATAAAAATATAATTTTAATAATTTACTAACAGAATATTTTTTTTGTCAAATAGATTTTGATTAAGTTTTAACTCAAATATGTGTATGTAAGATTTTTTAATGTTTTGAGTGTGCATAGCACAATTAACTAAGAATGGATGGGTAAAACATAAATAAAATTAAATTGTGTGGTATATTGGTAATTATTTCAAAAATAAAATATTTTATTTAGATACTCACTGAATTAATTATATATGTGAAATATATAATATTTGAAAAATTTGTTGCCGGGCATTCCACGTGGACGATTGACCTTCGCTGTTGCATAAAATATATGAAATATTTAATTTGATTTGGAAGTAAAAAACTTATTCTAAATTTTAATCTACCAAATAATTCAGTTGCATCTTTTAACAGTCAAAAATCTTTTGGCTTAAGATCTCTTAATTAAAAAAAAAATCTCTTAATTTAATAAGCTAATGGCAGTAGAATTGAATGATAGGACGCCAATAACGTTCTTCAAGCAAGTTAGACTAACGATCAACATGCATTTAAATATTAAAAATCATTTCGTGTGAAGTAATAAAGAAGATCAATGACAGTGCATAGTAGTTGAAGCTTTCAATTCATTTGAAAATGTTTGATTTATTCAATGCCAAGCATTTGATTTTATACATAGGTGACATTTCGGATGATGAAGCTACAAACATGAGGACTAATTTCCTTCTAAAGAAGGATGATATTAAAATCATGAATCTATGAAATCTAGAAAAAGTTGATCGAATCAAGTCTAGACTGATCCGGCACAATTGACCTACTTTCAAGATAGATTGGACAATAACTTTCTTCACTGGTCAAAAAGTGCATCTTGAAGAATTGACATATTGAATCAGATGCGATAAATGTTATTCATACTATTACTAATCTAACACTGCTTGCTCCTGAAACTCATATTATAAAAGTAAAAGAAATTTTATTTCGAAAGAGGTTATACCAATATTCTTTAGCACTTTAATTTATAATAGTTATAACGATTGTAATCCTTGAAGCTTAATTAAATATTAATTCTAAAAAAAAAATATACATTTTGATTTCAAATGATCATCTAAGATATATCTTATTTAAATGTTGTATTATTTAAAAATGATTAAAGTTTAAGCTGAACAATCTATAAGTCATTTTAGAGCCATTTTGTAAAATTATATATAACAACAATAAAGCTTTATTCGAAATATCATATCAAATAGTATGCATATTTAATCTATAAATCATTTATATGTACATGTAATCATATCCAATTTATTTACATATCCCTTTCATTTTATTTACATAGAATCAACATGAAATGTAATGTTAAGAATGAGTGTTTAAATATGTAATTCATCAATATATATATATATATATATATATATGAATATTTATAGGGATAGGTTTTCTTCATTTTATCAATATTCGAATAAACTAAACAACGTTCCAAAAAAAATAAAAAATAAAATGGAACAAAAACTTATTCATATAATTTATGTTTTTGCCCCCAAACAATCGTTTCTTGGTAATTCAAATTTGATTACGTTGATCGTATGGTGCGTAACTTAATTTCTTTCATTGATAAATAAATAAGTTACTTTTCATAAAATAAATGTGGAGCAATACTATGGTAAAAAAAATAAAAAAAAATAAAAAATAAAAAAAAACTGTGATTCTTATTCCACCTTTCTTGTATAGATTGTGTGCATTTTTTTTTTGTAAATATCAAGATTTAAGGCCTTGTTTGGCGCGAGAACCAAAAGAGGACCAAAATAGTACTAGATTAAAAAAAATAATAATAATAATAAATAAATTATTTTAATTATTCTACACAAATTTTAATATAAAAAATAATATTTTACTTCACATACTCAATAATTTTTAATAAAAATATAAATTTTATTTCACATCTTAGATCAAAATACTCGATTTAAATATTTTAATCTAGAATATTAAAGTTGATATTTTTATTTTAAATTGTTGAGTATGTAAAGTAAAATAATATTTTTTATATTTGAATTTGTGTAAAATAATTTAAAAAAATTATTTATTATTATTATTATTATTTTTTAAATTAGTACTATTTTGGTCCTATTTTGGTCCTCACGCCAAACAGGGCCAATTAATAAGATTTAGTTTTCGTTTTAATTTCTCTAATAAATTAAAAATATTAATTTTTTAAAAAATTTCAATAATCCCTTCCAACATAGTTCATATCATGATTTTTATTTTTGATTCAAAAATTTAAATTTTATAAAATTTTATTTCTAAAATGTAGGAGTTTTGGCCAAAATAAATTTAGCAAATTTCATATCGATGTTAATTGGAATTCAAATAAAATTGACAAAATCGATTCTGTAAAACTTAAAATTATGGTATAGATTATGCGTAATTAAAAGATTTCCTTAAAAAAATGTATACTTAATTCTATGCGAAATTCCTTCGAGTTCAAATGGCTAAATTTTGAAAACTATATTTTAGTTAATTACATAAATATCATTAATATTTAATTATTTTATATATTTATATCTAAATTTTTAATATTATAATTAATCAAAAATTTATATATAATAAAAATTATAATTTTTATGTAAATTTTTATTTAATATGTAATATTAAATATATAAATTAATTAAATTTTAACGGTTTGCATGCAGTTGTTTTTGTGAATGGAGAACTTTTAAAATTGAGTAAAGTTTTTTTTTTTTGATAATAAATTTGAGTAAAGTTTTTTTTTTTTTTGATAAAACCGTATAAAGTACAACAAATTTAAAAAAAAATAGAACTACACTTACTGAGAGTCCATCTTACACATAAGCATTTTTTCTCTAATAACGGCTTGAATAAAATACGGAACTTTCTTAATCCATACTTTCTGAGTCTCTATATGAAGTGCGTACCGGGTTGAGGTGTGTGCTACTCTATTACCCTCTCGTCGGATGTGAGTGATAATACTGTTACTCAACAACTTCATGTGATTCTTTATTGCCTTTAAATGAGAGCGAATGATGAAAATGTCCTTCTCAGTATCCTGAATTAGCTTAATAGCTTCCAAAGAGTCACCCTCTATCCAAATGTTGCTTGCTTTGATCTTCTCGGCTAAAACAAATGCTTGCTCGACCGCCAAATATTTTGCGAGTGTTGTCTCAAGAGGCTCATGAATGTTACTTGAAAGGCATGCAATCACTTTTCCCATGAAGGTCCTAGTTACTACTCTAACTCCTAACTTTTCTCTTTTATCGTCTACTGCCGCATCAATATTTAGTTTAATGGTTGGATGTTTAAGAGGAGTTCAGACCTTTTGAAGCTCAGTTGTGGTGGTATTATCTGACTCCCGGGCTGCTTCCATCTCTACGAGATAGTTGGTGGCGAAAAAATTTGTTTTCTCTAGTGATTTGCCTTTGCCCCCCTTAAGCCTATTATTTTTTTCATTCCAAATGACCCATAGAGTGATAGCGCTTAATTCAGATTTGTGCTTACTTGGGCCGCTCAGTAAAATGCTAATCCAATCCTTCATTGAGTTGAAGAGGGTTCTGACTAGCTCGGTGGGCAACCCAACAGATGCCCAGACAATAGCGAAAAATGCATAATCTTTTAGCACATGGTCTGTCGTCTCTGCCTCTGCCTTTGAGAAAGCACAAGTAAATAATATGATCAACTTTTAATTGGTGATCCCATAATTTGTAAAGGGTAGATAAAAAGTTTATAAGAATTCTCCACATGAAAAATTTAATTTTGGTCGTAGGACCCAAACATATCCGGCCCCTCGCAGAAGTGAGGGCTGAATAGTGAAGTTAGTTTTGCTACAAGTTGGCTTCAGTCGCTGTTAACGGTCTGTTGCCACTACCGTCAACATGGAGTTTTTGGTGCGATTGAGCTTCGGGGAGAAATGGGCAGTTGATCAAGAAGTTATTAGGGTTCTCGCAGCGTGTTTCGGTGCTTCTCTTCCGTCCCTCTTCAGCGAACTGTGGCGAATTAGTTCCTGGTAACTCTCGATGCAAGCCGAAGTTCATTGATTTTTCCATTTTAGCATGAGTAGTCTTCACGAGGAGGACATATTTTACGATTTTTGCCGTGGGTTTTCGTTCTTTGTTCTTCATCCTTTTGTTGGATCTTCCTCATTACATTCTTTGTTCGTCTTCTTCCGCTTTCGTCTTTGTTTGCTACCGATTCACATGGATCCAACTTCAATAATTGGTGCGGGGTGAGTATTTAAACGAAGAAAAAGGAAGAAAACTCTCAAAGAATCCTGTTTGTTTTCATTAGGAGATGAATCCAGAGATTCCAGACGGAGTTATTTGATTTAGCGGGGAAGGTAGACTGCGCTTTCTTCCCAATTCTACTGCATATACCTAATCACCTTTACGGAGCTTAGGGTTTCGAAGGAACCCACCAGACCATGCCATTCTCGTGAAAAGGATAGGGGACAAAGAGGCATTATTTTCATGTTTGTGAAAAAGGCATGGAGCCCTCATGCAGCATTCCGCCGTTCCCTTCTTTCTGCCGAATGGTTCTGCCCACTTGCCACTGTCTTTTTCGTTGTCTCCGAGAGTCTCTTCGGCTTAATGGTTTTTTGCTTTATGGACTGGCGATTCATGGAACCATCGTTATTAGTTTCTTTGTGCGAAGATCCTTCCTTAAGAGCAGCATTTCGTTTCTCTTGACCTTTTTGCTGTTTATTTATGGTAGTTTGGGAGCTTTGAATGCTGCTCTAATTGGTCTCTGTGATTTGATTCTGCAGTTTATGTGGATGGATGGGATTAGAGAGAGGCCCCTGAGGGCTGTGACTCTTCAGATGTTTGAGCAAGTGGAACATAACACTAGGCCTCCATTGGCCCTTTCAGAGAAGAAAAATGGTCTCCCAGTCGTCTCCAAGCCCCGAACTAGAGAAATTTCATCAAGATACAATACACCAGCAGCACCTTCAAGTCATATCACAGTTAGGCGATCCCAGTCTCCAAATTTTAACCACAAACCTAATGCACAGGTTATGTTGCTACCAATGCGAGCTCAATCGGCAGATAGGAGAAGGCCTTTAAATTCTTTATCTTCTTCTTTCTGGTCATCCACGAGGCCTTCAACTCCGGCATGTGATTCTTCGTCAGAAATGCATGCGAGATCCAGGCATTTATTGAGTAGAACTCCTGATTGCCTTTGGCCTTCAATGCTCAGCCTTTCCCTATCCTCATGTGTGGATTCTTCTTCCATTCCAGTAGGTAATGTAGGAAAAATTATTGGGTGCGGACGGCGCACCGTTCGGAATCCCAATCAGAGGGCGCCACATGTGCCCGGACCCAACTGTATGGCACACGTGGCGCCCTCTGATTGGGTTCCAAACGGTGCGCCGTCCGAACCCAATAACTTCTCGTAATGTAGAGCCAGATTACAATTTGAAGTCCTTAGATAATGCGGTATCTGACAGGAAACGAACACCTTTGAGGAGGAGGGAGAACTCTGACCTCTCTGAGAATGCTGGAAGTAAAGTTTAATTTAATGATGTTAAAATTAAATTTGGACGGAAGTATTTTTTATTAAAAATTGAGAATAATATGAAATAAAGTTAATTATTATATTGAGATATGTGAGAGATGTGATATAAAGTTAGTTATTATGTTGGGATATACGAGGAATGTGATGTAAGTTAGTTATTATTTTAGTAATGTGTATAGGATGTAAAATAAAATTAATTTTTAATATTAAATATTATGTGTAATGTGATATACCAGGTTAATTTTTAACTTCTAAATAAATGGGGTCTTAGCATTTGTTTGATTGAGTGTTAAATTTAAGTAAGGAAAGACAAAATATTTTATTTTATAGAATTGATGTGAAAGAAATTTATTTTAATATTGAGAAGCATGTAGGATGTGAAATAAAATTAATTTTAAAGTTGAAATTTATGTTGGATGTGAATAAAATTGATTTTTAAGGTTAAAATTTATGTTGAATGTAAAATAAAATTATTATTATTTTTCATTTTTGGGCATTTATCAAACAAGCACATTGTAGTCTTTAACATGTGTATAGTTTTTAAAATAATAAAAAATAATTTTATTTTAATAAAAAAGATTAATTTATTCTAAATTTTATATCTGTAATAATTGATTCATTTTGTAATGACTGTAGAATATCAATGAAATCGAGCAATCTTAATTATATATCACAGAACAAATCTTTGAACACTACGATAAATGCAAAAACTTTCGTGACGGCAGATCAAACTCTGCAAAAGATGATCAGCAATTTATGCCACATTGTTTGACATCTGGTCCCTTGGATTTGATCACAAAGGGGTCGATCCTGACCCAGAGAAGGGAGAAGATGGAAGCCAAGAGGACCGACCAGATGACGACGATCGTCGGAGTTCTGTTCTGCTTCCCCATGAGCCCCTTGAGGAACGGATAGAGATGAAGGATCACCCAGAAGGCGAAGAAGAGCTTCCCGAAGAGCGGCCCCCACGATTGGTAGCCATTGTTGACCGCATCTGATATTCCTGCGACGACCCCGACGAGGTTGATGATGAGAATGGTCGTCGGAGGAATGAGAAGCGTCGTCCACTTGAAAGCGTAGAGCTCTCCGAACTCCTCGTCGTCGGAGGCCTTGGAGGTGACGGTGAAGTTGGTGTCGATTCCGGCGAGGACCTTGAGCAGCCCCTGCACGACGGCGAAGAGGTGCGCCGAGACGCCGCCGATGACCCAGAACTGCTCATTTCTCCACCATTCCTCGATGCTCACCCCGCTCCACCGCAGCTCCAGTATCCCCGTTGCGAAGATGGAGATGAAGAGCGCGATGAAGAAGAGGCTTGCGAATGTGCTAATCTGCAGTAGAATCAGTGGGAGATTTGGTTAGCTCCGGGCTAGGATGAACCTTGCGGAAGACGACGAAGATAAACGGACCGAGGGCATGATGAATTTGCCAGTGAGGAGGCAGACGGCGGGGAGGGTGCAGTAGGCGAGGAGGGGGAGGGAGGTGAAGGGGTAGATGGTGGTGTTGACGTAGGCGAAGCGCTCGAGCCACTTGAGGCGGCTGCCGTTCCTGTAGCCGTACCACAGAGGGCTGTGCCTGCTGAAGAAGATCTCCACTGATCCGAGAGCCCACCGGAGGACCTGATTCAGCCGATCGGAGAGATTGATGGGGGCGGAGCCCTTGAACGCCGGCCTCTTGGGCATGCAGTAGACCGAGCGCCATCCGCGGCAGTGCATCTTGAAGCCCGTCAAGATATCCTCAGTGATGGAGCCGTAGATCCAACCCAGCTGCAGAATTTTTCAGTAGTTTGAATCGGTGAGGATCGTTGTAGAAGAGATTGGTTTTGTTTTCAGGGAAGGCTTACCTCTGTTCCCCATTCTGTCTTGTCTTCATAGCCGCAGCTGATGACGTGAATGGCCTCCTTGAGCAGAGCTGCGGGGCTTGATGACGGAGGAACTCCGCCTTCCTCCATTAGAGTCGATGTGACGAAAGCTGCAGACTGCCCGAACTTCTTCTCGAAGTTCATCTGAGATATGAGCATCTCTTTGTCTTCATCAATCCCTGTTCAAAGTTCACAGGTATAAGAAGTAGACCATGTGGTAGAACGTTAATCTGGAGAGTCGACAATAGAAAACAAAAACACATGTGAGAAACATAAAACACACATGATCTTCAGTCGGATAAACTACGTAGTCCAATAAGTTGTTTAATAAATTGATCAATGGGTTAGGCATCTGATGATTAGATTATCCAAGATGAAAAAGGCCCAGGATCATACACAGAAACACAAGATTTAGTGTGAAGAGCACAAACGGAGTAACCCATTGGATGTCTAGATTTGACACCAAATCTTTACACAAACCAATAGAAATACAAAATAGTTTTCTTCCCAAGAGGCTTTCGGGAGGATTACATGCTAAAAGAGTCACCTAACTCTAGTTGAATTAAAAGAAGAAGATGGCACACTCACACTATAATGCTCTTTGTTCTCTTTAGCTTCTTTGTGTTTTTTTGAACCAGAGCACTGGCAGCTTCACTATACAAGATGGTCATGCGCTGACAACTTCATCTAATTGCTCTACATAAGTTATTAGACACGCTTCTATGATGATGGCCTTGTAGATGCAACCCTTCAAACACAAGCTGTGCATCTTGCCAATTCTTAGCCACTAATTGTGTAGTTGCCAATCTGCAACACTTTAATTACAGCTGCTTCAACGGCATCCTTATGCCACTCCTTTACAGCCATATATTGATGTCCCTGCTCTAGGTTATTCAACAAAGGATCTTCGATGTCAGGCTATTCGAGTTAGGGTTCTTCAGATGCCAAAGATATTCGATTAAAGAATATAAGACTAAAATGGATACAATAATCTCCCTTTCAACGAGATCTTATACAACTTGAAGTTACAATGATATTGACCTCATAAGTACCTCTCTCTCTCCCTCCACTTGGGAAAACCTTCCAGATGAGTTTTTCAAGAAGATGAAAAGTTAGCTTTTGACATATAAGGTTAATGTGAGTATTCCTTATAGTTATCACGAGCCTAACAATTAGCTGAATATAGAGAGATATTTTGACTCTTGCTTTATACCTAAGCAAATTTAGGAGATTATCGGAGGAAGAAAAGCTTCTTTCTCATAGGTCTTCCTCGAATAGAGAGGGCTTTAGGCAAACTCCATTCACTTGGATCTCCAGGATTGACTTTTTTTCACTACACCAACATCTTGCTAGCAATGGGTCCTCGACTTGTTAGCCCAGTAGCTCCTTATGTTGCGATGGATCTTCTGCAGGCACTTCACTCCGATAGAGGATCCGCACATCGTGAGTTGATTCATACGAGTAACTTTCAGCCAACTTCTATTTATAGGCAAGTTGAGGTTATCCTCTTGGGAAAGCTAACACACGCACTGCCTTTGGGTCTTGTTTTGGCTTTGCTTTTGCATTGTCCTTATTCAGTCAAGTTCAAAGATTTAACTACAAACGTCGATAAGACAACTCAGATATTTGGTTGTTGTAGCCTTGGATATCATACAATTTACTTGGAAGTTGTCCAGCAAGCTCCGAACAAGTATGCTGTTCAGCTAGCCTTTCTTCTTCTGTGGCTCCTTTTGACAGGTACAATTCTCAAAGTCTTCTTTGAGGGTCTTCCTTTATTCAATGAGGCTACTTTGTCGAGCCTTATTCGACTTCCTCCTCCTTTTCATAAGGAGGTCTATCCCAACATTTATAGATGACCTTGGAATCACATAATGATCAATGGACAATTCCACAATTACTCACACGAGGCATTTATTTAGTGATGCTCCCGAAGTTTCTAAGAATAAGTAAGCAACTTCTTTGGCACCCCTTTTTGAAGAATGCATTTCTTTGAGGATTACTCTTCTTTTGGTGCACTTTCTTTCTTCTTCTTGTTGCCCTTATCAAAATACAAATTTCTCCAACAATCTTTCTTTATCTTCAAGTAGGTCACCATCCAAAAACACCTCCTTCAAGGATAATGTTGTTTGAGAAGATTCTTGTTGAAACTTGAAAGTACTGTTCTTACACAAAACCTCCTCAATACCTTGAGAACTTCTCAAACAAACTCCTACTTAACTTTTCATCAATGGCTTGTTGGAAATCCTAAAGCAATTGATCTTCCTCAACTCTCATAAGGACGGACTACTACAACCTTTATCTTGACTAGCCCTACGATAAGGCTTAGTGAATTCACGCTAACAGTGCTTTAGACCTCAAAAAAGACTATTTAAAGTGTTTTGGATCATATTTAGCATTTCATATTGTTTACTACTATGTTTTGTTTAATTTTATTTTCTAATTTTGAATAAAATTTGTTATGTTAATTAATATGAGTTGGGAGAATTTGCTTCACATTTTACTTGACTATCAGTATCTTTAGATTGTTATACAAGTTGCCTATATATTCTTCTCTTAGGGAACGTTTGATTTAATGTCTCTAAGTGGTAGAAATTTCCTATCTCTTAGTAAATCAGAGTTGTGTATTTAGGGGTTTTGGTTCAATATTATTTATATATAAGTGTTACGTTATTTACCTAGATGTCAATATTATCTAGTACTATGTCATCTTTAAATTATTGTTTGTTTTGTTAAGTATTATTACATTCAATGATAATAAAAAATTAATGCAATCTTAGCTCTCTTTTACAATTAGGGTGACTTTTAGATTTCACTCAATTTTAAATGACGCATCATTTTAGAGTGTCAATCTTTTAATTCTTTACAATGTTATCTAAATATATTATCAAACCAAAACAACAGAGCATCACAATAACATTGAACCAAATGCCACCTTAGATAATTTGCCTTAGATCTCTCCTACTATGTTAACCATACTTTTCTGATATTTCAGCTACATCTACATGGGACACCCTCATCTGAAATGATTGAAACAAGAAGTAATAAGTACTGACCTCCCTCTGCTGGAAGCTCGGCTTTATTCTTGAGGTACTTGTTCTTCTTCCTGCGGCCAAAGCAAGGGCAACAATCACAGCTTACCATCTTCGGTCTCTTGGGACCTTTTGGAGGGTTGTAGCCATAAAGGGCCTGGCGCCGGAACACGCAACCTGTTCCCACGTATACTGGACCTTGGATACCGTCGAGTCCCTTCATGTTAATCTGATAAAAGAGCCAAAGCAATATGTTTGAATCAAACACAGATTTTGCTCAGATTAGCTATCGCACAGGAATCATGCTTACATCAAAAAAGACAGTGTTCCTGTTTGCATATCGATCATTCCTATCAATGCCATCAAATCTCTGTGGGAACTGCACATAGCAGACCTTCCTCCCAACCTGATGATCCATAAAGAAGCACATGGCCTCCCTAATGGCTTTGCTGTTGTTTATGTAGTGATCACAGTCCAAGTTGAGCATGAAAGGCGCATTTGTGAGCACTGCTGATACGCGAATCTGCAAAATCTCTACAAATTAGAAGATGTGAAAAGAGAAGGTTACAACATTTAGACTGCTTGAAATGAAATATTCAGCTGATTCAGAAAAATTTGACAGCATCCTCTGAGACTTCTACATTATGCCTTGTCAGAGCAAGTATAGAACGATGAATGTTGGAGTTACCAAAGCGTTCATGGCACCAGCCTTCTTATGATGCTGGAAACCAGGTCTCTTCTCCCTGGAGACATAAACAAGGCGAGGAAGCTCGTTGCCATCGACATCATGGCCGCCATTTTGGCCTAGAAAAACTTGAATCATGCCTGGGTGATCTCGGGTGTTGTTACCCGGCCACGGGGTTCCATCCTGCATGATCCATCCTTCTGGAGGAACTTTCATGGCTTTTGCAACCAATGCATTGATCCTAACCTTGAACTCTTCATATTCTCTCTAATACAACAAAGAAGAAGGATTCAGTTCATTTGCCTATTTCAAAAAAATCGTACCATTAATATGCTGGAGATTGAGTTCAACCTTCATGGCCCGCCTTTCCTTCACAAAGGTTGGTTGGACCTTGTCTTTGAGGTAATCAACCTTCAAAGAGAAGTACAATTCTGGGGCTCGAGGCTCGATATTGAACTTCTTGCAGAAAGGAACCCACTTTCGAGCGAATTCAGCAGATTCTGAGAGTGCTTCAAATGTGAGCATGGAAGCACCATCATCTGATACATAGCATGAAACCTTGTCCACTGGATAGTCTACTGCTAGGATTGATAGCACAGTATTAGCAGTAACAAGAGGAGGCTCTTTTAGAGGATCAACAGTACTGACAAAAATGTCTACTGGATACAGCAATGAAGGTTCTCCTTCCCTTTCATATCTGCACAAGTTACCAAAAACTCAAAAGGCTTATTGAACTAAGTTTTCATGTAATGTTGTGAATTATACGTGACATCCAAATCTTTGAAGTGAAAGAAGATATAAAAAAAATCAAGTGCGGTACAGCTTGTGTCTCTAAAGGGTTCCCTATAGAACAACTGACACTGATGCTGAGCGGTTTGCGTGACCCTTCAACAGCATCCTTAAGCCCAAGAAAACATATGACAAGTAGAAAAAGGGGTGCTCTTGTCCCTACTTTTGAGAATAAGAGGAAGTTAACGATGGAGGCTACCTTTCTTGTTGTAAGAAAAACTGAGAAAAATATAAGGATGCAATAAAGTCATTCATATGGTCTTCATTAATCTTCAAAAGACAGACAAAGATTCTTGTAGATTACAATTTCATTTACCTTAGAGAGAGGCGATCAAGATAAGTCTCACGATCAATCGGAAACCACTTTGGAAACTGATCAAGAATCCAAGAAATAGCGAACCAGATCTCACAGATGACTGAGGTGAGCCACAGGCCAATGGCATCATGAACTGGATGTAGAATCCGATATCGGAGAAAGAAGGCAAGGACGGCAAGGCGAAGCGCAATCACCATTCGATAGGGATTGATTTTACTCGAAGCAATGGGAACCTTCCGCGAAAGCGGCTGCCTTGCCTCATCCATCCTATAAAGCCATTTTAGTTTCATCACTGATGATCAGTAACAACTTCTCCTTCCCCATTATTGAACAGTACCAAGATTGAGAAAGAAATTTACATACATAGACATATCAGGATCAATGTCTTCAGGGTCTCCTCCTAGAAGCCCTTGCTTGGATTTCCAGTCATCCATTCTCTCCCTCCATCCTCCATCTTTCTTTTCATCCCACCTCTCACTTCCTAAAATTATATGTCATCATCATCATTTGTTCATTAACTTATTCTTGGCTTGAATATCATAACAATAGAAGTTCTTTGTGAGGTTGATGATGTTACCTGGCTCTGATACAGGGTAGGGATGCACACGCTTGTGCAGGGAGGATGAAAAATCTCCATGGCTATGGCCATTGGAGATGGGGAATTCTCCACTCACCTGCATCATATTGATTCTTCATATTTGTGTTGGAAGCACGAATTTAAAACTTGTGGAAACTGACATGAAACTCGCAAATATTGTGTACTATTGCAAGCTAATGTTAGATTTAATTTTCGTCTAACATCTGTATTTCACGCCTCCCTTGATTTTATCTTCATTTTATGCATATTTTTTGTACTTTTTATCTTCCTACACGTGGCCTGCATTCTTCTTGCTGCATTTGTGTACCTTGATCATACTTAATATGAACTCCAGAAACTTATGTTTCAGAAGGATTTGCCTGCAAAATCTTTAGTCTTCTTCTGAATGAAAATTCGGCTGAAATAGTTGAGAAGGCTTATAAATGTTTACATCTTCTCACCATGTGCATTGTAGGCCTGCCCTGATTCGTATGGCATGCTGTGATTCGGCTCCCGAATGCCCCGAATCCAATGATCTCTCACGGTTGTGTCAGCCTTTTTTTTTTTTTTGAGAAGAAATGTCTTTCAAAAATTGTTTTATTGCATGTAATAAATAAAATGGTAAATTATATTTAGTTTTTAGAATTTATGATGTAATATTGTGTAGGTATATGATTTTAAATTTTTAATATTTGAGTTATTGAGTTATATATATTAGATCATTTGAGTTTTTTTATTGTTTAAAATTTTAGAAAATTATAAATTTATCTCTCCCCTTTCTCTTAAGTCTCTTCTCTTAAAAAAAGTATTATGTACTCATGGGATAACACCTTAGCAATCCTTTCTTTAATTACCAGTACCACATAAGCATACGAGATTCATCACATGCAGTTCACTCAACAATTTTTATGCTTTAGTATAGTGCTTAATATAGTCCTCGGCTCGCTTGAGGGCCGCGCAGCCGGAGTGCGGCCAGTGCGGAGGCGCCGGCTGCCCACAAGAGTCACGCAGCTAAGCGCAGAGATGTGCAGCCTGCTGAGCTGCGCGCAGCAAGGGCTGCCCTCCGGCCCTCCAACGGAGTCTACACGCAGTCTACACATTTATAATTTTTTAAATTTTAATAATAAAAAATTTAGAAAAAAAACTCAAATGATGTTGTACGTGTAATTTAGAGACTAAATATTAAAAATTTAAAATCAAAAATTTATATAATATTATGCCATAAAATTAAAATTCTAATATAATTTATCCTAAATAAAATTGTTAATTTTGTTAAAAGTGCATAATATAATACTAAACTTAATCTAATTTTTTTATATTTATTTTAATATTATGGTATTGTAGATTTGAAATGAAAATATTTTGAAAATACTGATAAATTTTTCAATTATTTCAAAATTTATCAATTTCATATATCAAAAAGAAGATCAAAGCTACTGAAACTAGAACTGAAATTGTGCGGATCAATCCAATACTAAAACTATATTATGTTTTACAATTTTAGTTCAGAAAGAAATTAAGATTGAGAAAGCATGAAACTATCAAAACTAAAACTTTATGAAATTTCATGAACTATTTAAAAAGTAAAGTGGGGTTGTAGAAGTTGGCTTGAAGGAACTAATCAGATACCGAACTTAATTTTCGAAAGTTTGATTTGGAGGAACACAAAGAGATTGAATTACCGGCCGAGAGCGAACGCCGGCGATAATGTGTGGGAACTGAGGGGTGTCATTGTCACCTTCCTGGGGTCCCCTGCCATAACTCATCTTTCCATAGAGCATGGCTTCTGCAGTGAGTTTAGCTGCAGGAGTTGGAGGCTGCTGTTGAATCTGTTTCTGCTCATCTTCAATGCTGAATTCATGCTCCAAATCATCAATGTCTTCTTCATCTTCATCCCCCTCCACTCTGGGGCTCCCTATTGCCATCCAAAATCAATTAACTACATTAAAAATCTTAACCTTCCATTAAATTCAGTTCTTATTTCATATGTATACCAACTCAACTATCTATAGTAGCATCTCTGATTCATCTTATTCAGATTTGCACACTAGTAATTTCATGAACTTCAAGAGTCTTTTAAATTCAACAATCGATAGCTCTGAATAATCTGATTACTGATTCTTTGTTAGAAAAGTAGACAATCACTTGATCATAATAGATAATGAATAACTCTCCAATACACATATTCATAATACCTGATATTGTAACAAAAACCTCATTGTTGAATAGGCTTTTACATTTCTGAATTGCTCATCCTCACAAATTTTTTATCTGCTAAAATTAGAGGACATAACTCTGGTTGGCGATGAACCGTGTTAAGGTTTCGTGTTTGTGATTGTATTTCACTCACAGTCGTACTCAGTGAAGATGTCATTATCCACTGATAAACCACAAATCAGTAGTACAATATTCCTACCTTTGATTTTCATTTTCTCATTTCCTCCTAAGTTTTCAATAAATCATATTTAAAAAGATAATAAATTATCCATATAATAGCATGATGAGACTACTGCCACTCACCCTTAATACGTTTGTATCTAGTTTTGCACTGAGGACAAAGCTGACTCCCCTCCCTGCGCTCATACTCATAACATGGACGGCAAACTGGAAACCCACACTCATTGCAGGCGACAAACAAATCTCCGTCCACTGTAAGCCCCACTTCATCCCCGCAAATCTCGCAGACTTGACCGTTAAGCGCCTTCAATGGCTTCGGCTGCAGAATCACAACAAATCAAAATCTATCAAAGAAAAGGGTCACAATGCATTCTACAAACTCCTTCGTTCTTTGCTACCTCTTCATGGTTGCGAATGAGGACAAGTTCATTCCGGTTGTGAGAACCGGCGACAAGCCCGGAGCTGGCCTCCATTGGCTTCCGGCAAGAGGAGAAAAACAAGGTAGGGATAAAGAAGGAAGAGATCGCCGGAGGAGGGGGGAAAAGTGAAGAAGGGTTTTTGTAGGCTATGCTCTTAAGCTAGAACTTCAATTTTGAGATCTTTTCAATATTTTCTGGTTTGGGTCTCATTCTGCCACCTAATATGCGGGGAGGTTGGATGGGTGCAGAGTCGCCATTGCCGCCAAGCGAAGCTACGCCTCTGTTCAGCATTCTAACGACGGCCAGTCAGGAAGTTAGGTAATTTTCGGTGAATGGACAGGAATACCCCCAAACATATTGCAGAATGACTAACCTGACCTTCTTGTGAGATATGAGCATGGTTTGATCACTTCGCATTTGGCCTTTGGAGACTCTTTAAACATGATTCATTGTTAGAAATATGCTTGTTTAAACAAAGTGCAACTTTCAATTGATTATTTTGCCGACATCATCTAGCATAGGATGCATTGAACAAGATAATCAATTAAAATCGTATTCCTAAACCTTATCTCAAATAATTGGGATAAGACCGATGATGATATTTCACTTAAAAGATATGTGCTTATCACTCAAGCAATTAATGACAAGCCTTGCTTCCACCTCACTTTCTTCCTTGGGTGGGCTCTCTGTCGATCAATCCACCAATGACTGAGGAGTGTGATGAGCTTTTCATATTGGTGCTCTGCTGAGGTTCTCATATCTGTATCATTAAAAGTAATTACAGATTTACACCGTATCTTTTTTGTTTATTCATATATATTATCAAGTTGTGCCCTCATTGCTTGACGATCTGACACTCTTCCCATACTTCAATTTGATGCTCAGTGTTTGACTATTGATCATACTAAAGATTTCGTATTGTTAACATATTAGGCTATAATCAGCTATACTTTGGGCCTGTGTGTCATTCTTTGTTATCATCTTCATCAATGAAAAAGTATTATTCTTTATGCCACGATGAGCTCTCGAATGTTTAGGCAGTTATATCATATATCATGCATCTCATCTTGGGTATGTCTTTCAACAAGAAATGGTACATAATAGGATGGATATCTTTGATCCAATGGGGTGTGCTGCCGCCTAAGTATAGCAATACAATTGGTTTAGATGAAGATAAACAAAATTTATATATTTCTTGCTTTCTTTCAACCATTACTAATACCCGCTTATGACCAGCCCTACTTCTCCCAAATCTGTACCCTCCCAAATCTATTAGGATCGATTTATTTTAAAATTTTATAATTTTATTTAATTACCAAAAAAAACTTAATTGCTTGTAAAACTCCTAGTGTTAAGAACATTTAATCAATAGTATTGACATTTATTATTGTTTAGATCCCCATACATTTTTATTCTCAACACAAGTTTAACTCCTCTAGAATGCAAGTAAATTTATGGGAGGCCTAATTGCCACTTTTTCATATTCTTATACTTTTAAATTTACTTTTTATAACGTGATTAATTAAAAATAACACATTAAATATACTTAATACTAAACAAAAAATTATCATTCAACAGAGTACAATGAAAATAAAAAATTCACGCAACTAACTCTACTTAATGAAATAAAAGTTTGACTGTTATTATTGCTATCGAATATACGAGAAGATTAATAGGCTATTGCATCATGTCACTATAGAGAGGCTTGGATTGCATGCCAAGCAAGAAATGAGTTAGTTGGGTTGAGAGACTAGAGAACTTCCAATCTTTGAATGAAAAGTGAAAGTCATATTAGCACGCTTTAATACAATTATAATAAAAGAAGAAAAAAAAAATGGCATTAATCCCTGAGAATGCTAGGTAGCACCCAAAGAAGCCAACACCTCACCTGATTGTTGCTTGATATCTCACCACATTTGAATGCTTCCATTATACCATCCAAAATAAAATAACACCACAGGCCTTTTGCATTTAAAAAAAAAAAATTAAGGTTACAGAGGGGGAGCATCTAATGGGAGCACGCCACATATGCAGTGAAGCCCCGTAAATCCAATATTTTTGAGCAGTCTGCACCCAATAATTTTTTCTCGGATAATTTTAAATGCTGCATCCAAACTCAGTAATTCTTGAAACATGAATTCAGCCGGTACTACTTCACCATAGAATAGAAATTCAGACAGGCAAGTACATTTTGAACAAGGCAAAGAACAACCATGACTTCATGCTTCTTCAGATTCTTTTGCCAATGACAGTGTGATCCCACTAATAATGGCAGCAAGATCATAATCCTGAAAGTAATGCAAAATAAAACAAAAATTAAACGAGCCAGTGAAAAAGAGCAAATGATTTTCGAAGGAGAAGGCAAATTTAAGAATCTAGAAATATCAACGTAAAACAAAGTTAGGAGCTTTACGTGATAAAAAAAAATACTATAGAAATTCAAAAGAAAATTATATAAAAAAACCAATTAGATTTATACTATATGAATCAACATTATACGGATCATATTTACATGAAGGACACTATAATTATGAAAAAGTATATATTTGATTATCAAAAATAAAATATTATGTATATCACACTAAAATATTATAAAATTATATGTTTTACACTATTTTTGAATAGAATCACATTAAACACTAAATCCTATGCCCTAAAACTAGAACTTATAATTCAAAACATTAAATCTTATTTCTTAAATTACTTTCGCTAAAATCTTAAACCTTAAACTTTAATATTATAATCTAATATCAGTTGTTTTGTAAATTAACTACATATAAAATCCACTCTAAACTCAATTTAATAAGATAAAAGTCTGTATTATGGACTTATGAACCATATACAATAAAATAAGATTCATGAAAATACATTAATAATTCAATTCATAATTTTGTTTCAAAATTCTAGGTGAAATATACAATTTTGTAAAATTTTAATATGATATACGTAATATTTCATTTTGACAATAAAACATATAATTTTTATAATGAAGATGTCATTTATATAAATCTCTAAATAAACAAATCACTAGTAATAAAATTAAATATTATGGAAGTAAGAGTTAAGATGAAAGAGTAACATCTATCTCATATAAGATAACAGGAAATGGAATTTAGTTGATATGGACATATAGAACACAGAGAAGAGGCACCATTAAAGTTATAACCTTCAAAAGAAAAAGAAGGAACCAAAATCAATTTGGTTAGATGTCATGAAAAGGATTTTTAAGTTCAAGTCTTCAAGTCAACAACACAAGTTACATTGGACGAGATTAACTGGCGAAATTGGATTAATAATGTTCTCAACTAATTGAAATAAAGTTGATTACGTTAAGAAATTTAACTAATAGAAATACACATAAAGGTTACCTGATGATAAGTATGGTGCTCAAACCACCAGTACAAGCCATTCAGAGAATCACGCTCTAGCTGAAACTTCAGTTGCGGGTGTTTCCTTCTTCTTGGAGTGTTCCTGAGCTGCCTGCAACGCTGCTTTATTTGGCGTTAGTACCATGAAGATGTTCCTATCCCTGAAGCTTTTGCTTTCCTCAGCTGCAAGCTGCAAAATAAATAATATGAACTGAGGGGAAATGCAAAGAAAATTATGCAGTAATTTTTTTCTGTCATTAAGTGATGAATAGAAGTTGCGGTTCTCAAATTATGTGACATCAATGACAAAGCTAGTTGGTTTCATAGCAATTCTTCCATGATCTTTATTTTCCCCACTGTAGCAAAAACCAAACCGGATTGCCCGGTCTGGCCAGGGACCAACTCGCCGTGCGGTCCGGCTCGACATCAAAATCAAACTAGATATTGAATCAATATATTTCTATAATATTTAATGTTCATGATAACAATGTAGCAATAGAATGAATAAGTTTCTTATTATGGAAATTAATTTCATATAAATCGATCGGTTCGATAACCAATTTGACCGGTTTAACTATTAACTAGATAGTAGGCTAATTCTTAATTCAATTTTAATAATTGGTTTTCCTATGCAACTGAATTTGCATCCTCAGTCAGTGAAAAGTTAATTGATATTCGTTCATGAACAGATAACTATAAACTTACGGATTGTACATTGATTGCAATAGACAATTTTTTTTCTGAAGTATAAGGCTCCAAGTTTCAAATTGATTAACCATAACAAGAATTTGATCAATCTAAAGATAGAAAGCCCTAGCAGCAGAAGAAATAATGCGATAATTATCTGAATATCTAAATATTTCATTATATCTAGTGTTTCCTATATCAATTCAATATTGTTAAATTTGTATGTTTAGTGCAACCAAATATTGCTAGTTTTGTTGTGTACCTGATTGTTCTTCTTCACAAGGAGTGTAATCTATGAAGCACGGACACGATACAACACGGCAATACGGTGATTTTCTAAAACATAAGACACGAACACGGCATGATACGCGAAATATAATAATAATAAAATTAACAATTCATAATTAAAAAATACATAAAACATTGTACAAACTTAAATTTTTAAGTATAAACATGTGAGTAGCACTGAATTCTCATAAGATCAAGATGAAAACTTGAGAACAAATGTTGTCGACATTGAAAAAATTTGGGATGTAAATTAGGGTTGACTTTACAAAGTAGGTGGGAAAATAAAAGAATACAATTTTTCTTATTAGGACAATCACAGTGAACATGACAGTAAGAGAAAGTAAGAGCTTTCGATGTTGAGGATAGGAGAGAGATGAAGGTGAAGCTACAATTTTTTTGCAATTGGTTCACTTTCGTAAGGCTCGAGAACAACATGAGAAGAAAAAATTAATTTAACTTACCTTAGAATTTTGACTTATATTAAGTAAAATTTTAATAATAATAATAATAATAATTGAAACTTTTTTAATTTTATTAGATAAAATTTTAACAATAATAAAATTTTAAATATTAATAAAAAAATAAAGAGGAGGTAGATATATCCATAAGTTTTATTAAAAAATATAATATTAATAAATAAATTTAATATTAATATTAAATATATTCAATTTTATTTTATATGTGTCTCAGAAATGTCATATACCTTAAAAGTGTACTGCATCTCAGAAGTATCCCAAAAATGTCCTAAGATGTCTTAAAGTGTCCTCGCGTGTCCAAGAAGTGCCTTTTAGTTTTTTTTAATATTATTTTATTAGGATACGCCGTGTGGCGTGTCCGACACGGTGTCCCCGCACGTCCGTGTGCCCGACACGAATACGGTGTAGCTGTTTGAAGTATCCATGCTTCATAGAGTATAATCCTCATGTAAATGATGGCGATCCACTAAGAATTTTAGTAGTCATCTTTTTATTAACCTAGATTTTCTCCAGATTAATTGGGTTAAGTGGGCTATAAATAAGTTATGTAATTTTGTAATATGGGACTTTAATGATGAAATAAATTTTTTTCTATTTTTCTCCTATTTCTTCTATTCTTTTCCCTTTGTTCATAAAGGTCCTACATCATAAAGTCATAGACAATTGTCCTTATAAAATCTTAGTTAATAATATAATAATATACTCATAACGGTACATGTGTGGCCTAGAAGAAACCGGCTTTCCATATGTTCCAAAAATAACTGGCTTCCTAAATGATTCCTATATCAAGTCAAAATATTATTTTTTTTCTTTTTCCTATTCCCAAATGCCATTCCTTATCTGCACCATTACCTTTAAATTCCCTGTATAGTTGAAGTTGTAAAGGCTTCTATATGTATGATAAAATAATGCATATGACAACAAAAATTCACTGCAATAATAACATTGTTTTTGCAAAATGAATAAGCTACATCAAATTAGGAAGAGAAAACTACATGCAAGCCACTAAAATTTAGCTATTTTACATATTTAACACTCAAATCTTTAATATTACATTTTGCCACAAAAAATCATATGAAAATTTTACTCATATACAACTCATGCCACAAAGTTATCATATGTACGTAAAAAACGTTATAATTTTTATATAATTTTTAGTCAAAATGTAATATTAAAAATTTGAGTATTAAATATGTAAAATAGCTAAATTTTAATGACAGGTATATAATTTCCCTAATTAGGAATTATGACAAGCAAAATGCCATTATACTGAAAAAAGGAGTTCAACCAACCATATGACTTGGAAAACAAAATTGCAAAAGGTTAAATATGTGACAGATGAAAATGCTTAGACAATTACTTCTCCAACGTCATTCTGAAAGCGCTTGATAAGCTCAATAGCAATATTCCTGAATTCATTTTCCCTGCCTTTAAGATTTACTATGACTTTGACCTGAAATATTAGGCATAAGAATTAAGAACAAGGAAAAAAAAAAGCATCATGGAAAAAATACGCAGAAATGTAGCATCATCAATCCTTTTGGGGGGGAAATTGATTAACCTTATCTCCGTCTTTAAGAAACTTCCGGGCAGCCCTCAGCCTTACAGAATAATCATGCGAATCAATATTGTACCTACCATGATTTAAGAGAGATCTCTAATTACATTTAGTGGCAACTGAAATAATCTTATCTCCAACTTTGATTATGTAGTGCATGGCACTTCAAAATTAATATCAAATACGTGTAGTCATAAATCTTGTTTTTCGTTTTCATGCACAGAGATAAGTAACTAATAAGCACACAGTAAAATTTGAGCAATCCATCAACATAGCATTGATTAGCAATTAAACCCTTTTATCCACTTCATCAAGAAATATAAATATGCAAATAAAGAAATTTTAATTCTGTAGTCATGGAGAAACATACCCCATTTTGAGCTCCTTGATATCCATTTGATTCGCTGCAGATCATAAAAAGTGAATCAATTTTTATTAGCTTAGTATCATAGAATTGACAAAATGGCACATGAGAAGTTGTTAGATGATTTCTAAGACGGACAAAAAGCTCAAAACCTCAGGGGAGGGAACATTCACCAGCAGATCTTTTTAACTGCGCCCTTCTCTTCTTTTGCTGTTCATACTTGTGCTTTCTGCAAGATATGAGTTGCAAACTATTAGCTAATAGGCAGAGCTCTACGTCCCCAAGGATTTATAGGTCCTGAGTGAACTAGTGATTAACAACTCTAAACAACAACATGCTAAACTTTCAGCATTTTTGTGAAATGAAAATGGAAACCAACATATAGTGCAGATTTTATTGCAACCAGTTCATAGTTGCCAGCTTTTAGAACATGCATCCATCAGTAGCAAATAAGCTAAGAGAAGCTTTTGACACAACAACAGAAAAGTACGAATTGATCTCCTCACTCTTATTTTATATATATATGGGTACAAATAAATAAAACTGACTTGGACTTGACAAAACGAAGAAGGTGAAATTTATTAATATAATCCTATTAAGATGGCATACCTAATGTCAAGAGAATCATCTATGAGCTCAACTTTAGCTTAGGAAAGCTACATCTGGAGGTTATAGAAGCAAAGAAAATGAAGGGCTGTCATATACAGAGCACGCAAGAGATTGAATATTAAGCACAATTGCCTGTTTTGACTTTATATTCCTTCAATCCAATTGCAACCAAAAGACAAGTGCACAAAATAAAATTGAGAATCACCAATGATAAACATGAATTATGAAGTAGCCCATACTTGTAGTCCGCACTCTCAAAGAGTCTGAGCACTGGAGGATCTGCATCAGCAGATAGAATTGCCTGTAGCAGAAAGAGGAAAACAGCCATCAGAATGCAGCTTCTGATATCTCACTGGCATTAGCATAGATGCCTGAATGTGAAAGCTACCAATCAGATTGAACAAAGCATGGGGAGAATAAGTTGAAGAAATCCATGGCGCACAAGATTATGATTTTACTTCAGTAAATTCTTGTATGCACCATAGTTTCTTCAAGTTCATTATTCATTTTAACAAAAGCGTAAGAACATCAAAATGCCAAAACCCA
This sequence comes from Apostasia ramifera, assembly GCA_019297695.1. Taxonomy (NCBI): domain Eukaryota; kingdom Viridiplantae; phylum Streptophyta; class Magnoliopsida; order Asparagales; family Orchidaceae; genus Apostasia; species Apostasia ramifera. The sequence goes on along the minus strand of JAEMOT010003818.1, from coordinate 12,927 downwards.
GTGCACAGGAATGAGGAAACCACAGCCTCAATCCCTATTTATTTTCCTTATTTGGTTCGAGTATTTTTTTAGCCCAATACAAATTTCAACTATAAAAATCAACTTTATTTCATATCCAACACAGATATGAATATTAGAATTAACTTTATTTTACATCTTACATACTTCTCAATATTAAAATAAAATTCTTTCCCATTAAACCTAAAAATTAAAATATTTTTTTCTCTGGTCCAAAAAAAAACTTAAATCAAACGAGGCTTAAGTAAAGGAATTTGGACTTACATAAGAGGAACATTTGCACATAAATTAACAGGAGTTAAAAAACACATGGCAAATGCAAGCAGCTCAACAACTAAATTTATTAGATCAAAAAAATTCTTTATTGGTACATACTAGTAATAAGTCAGCTTCCTTAGCCATCTGAAGTGCTTCAGTTATTGGCACTACACCAACCTATATTTCATGTGAAGCAAAAAAAAAGGTAGCTTAGTATGTGCAAATTAAAATACAAATGAAAGAAGAATAACAAGACTAACCATGTTCTGTTGTTCATCTAGTAACCTCACTGTGGCTGACCTATAGCACAAGTACGGGATCAAACATCTTCCTCAAAAGATTGATTTTCACACTTGTCTTAGAATAAAATTTCCGTAACAGCCATATTATAAAAGTAATATCATGTCAACATGAAAAATAGAAGGGACAAAAATATTCTGAGATAATTTATGGATTATGAAACAATCAACTGGCCCCTAAAATATCCCAAATAAACTAGATCGAAACTTTTCCATTCAATATTTGTGTAGATTCCATTCTGACCAGTAGGATTGATAGATACATACAAGCTGCCTCTTTCCTTGAGCTTGAAAGGGAAAGACGTGGCGATGTAAGATAGCCTCTAAGAAGAATAAGGTGGTATTCTACCCGGTTCGCAGCCTACCTCGGGCCTACTCACTGCCAGGAGAAAAAGGAAGGCCGGAGGTGCGGCCAGAATGCGATCCTCTTCCTTGGAATTAAAAAATGATAAAGAAAATGAAACAAGAGAGCCCTTGTGAAGAAGAAAGCAAGGGTGGACCCAGCGGAGATAAGTGATGAAGAGGACGATACAATAACTAGGAAGCCCGAAGAAGATGTTTTGGACCTGGGGATGGAGCTTCACCACAGGTAGTCAGACTGGATTGCACGTGAACCCCGGTAGTGGATGTCACCAATGCCTACGACCTATTGCTTGCAGAATATTATTTGGCGATGAAGAGATCCAGATGGAGGAACATTCAACTGTGAAGGACAAGGATTTCCATGTGTACCTCCTTTAGAAGCCAAAGGAATTCTCTGATCCTCAGCTTGCAAATATAACTCGAAGTCTCAAACTCAAGACCTATGGCTTTGATAACATACTAAATCTCTAGTAAGTGACAGACATAAAGCTAGTTTGTAGGCAATGACCCAAGATAATTTTATATTTTTTTTTTATTCTCGATTTTATATTGTTACGCAGTAGAATGATGTGGCATTCATTACACTAGTAATAAGCTAAACCATGAAGATACAATATATGAATTATAAGACAATTAAAATTCTCTAAACAATTACTTTTCATCAGGCCCACAACTAGGAATGATTAACACAAACACAACAAACTTAATAAAGAAAATTACTTTTCTGAAACATGATGTAGATTCACTAAAAAAAATTGGAGATATCTGGAGTAAATTGAACAAATGTAGGCATACAACATGTACGAGGAGGCTCCTAAACTGACCAACTAGATAAATAAACTATTCAAAGTTTGTCAAAATTTGAAACTTAAAGTCATCAAACCACTTACAATGGAAGGACATAATGGTATACGCATAAACTAGAAAAATTATGTAATCCGTAACCTTAATTCTCCCTTTGTTGTCCAATGATCAGAGATCCGAGGTTGTTTACCTGACAAGATTTTACCTGAAAAAGCTGTGGCGTGGATTTAAAGTTTGCTTGCTTTAAACAATAAACAAGTTATTTTCATCCAACTTTCTTTTCATCCTAAAACATCAGTTACTTGCTTTTTACTGTTTTTTCTTCATTCGTTAATGAGCATGCCAATATCACATAAGTAATTTTTTATGATCTTAGTGTCCTTTGATGTTCCAGTTCCAAAATAAAATCTTTTTTAGGCTAAAATTGGCTTAAAACCAACAAAAGAACACAAATTATAGCTTTCCAGTGAGATTTCATACATGATCCTCGGAATTAGATAAAGAATGCTTAGCATAAACTTGAAATTTGCAGGTCAAAAATGCGCATAGTAGTCCATAAACATAAAAGCGGGACTTACTTAACCCGCTCAAGATCTAGGGCAGGATCGTAATCAGTATCCACACGACCACTTCCTGGATTTCGCCGTGAACCACCGGAAGAACTCGCCCTGTAAAAGCCCCCGCCGAGCCGCGCCATCGCTATCCTCGTCACCGACCGGGGCAGCAGTCCTTCACGGAGCCGAAGCATACAAGAAGGCGGACAGCAGGGGCTGCTTAACAAGGGTTTTGCCAGTGAAGAACCGCCGCTGGCGAAGGCCAACTTGGATGCTGGGCTGGAACACAGACCGGATATTCCGGCCATGCTTGGATAAAGCAAAGTGTAGAAGAAAAATTTAGTGGTGAAGGACAGAAAGAGAAGATAAAACGAGGACTAACATATTAGAGGACATCGAAGTGGTCTAGTTTTGGAGCGAAGGAAGCCGAAGTGAGAGAGGGAGCCGAGGAGTGGGAGAGAAGAAGACGAGAAAAAATTTCGTTTTGGGCTAAAATCTTATCCGCAACAAGATCATTTTTCTCCATTGATCTCCCATAAGGGAACCCAGAATTCCAGATTGGGCCGTTAAATGGCGTTAACGGCCCACCGTGAAGAAGAACACGCCGTTAAGACGTTAACGATCCGAGCTCCACCGAACAGGCATAGGCTCTAAATTGAATCCCATAAAGAAGAAGAATTCTATTCCACCATAATCCAATTAATTATTAATTTAAACACAATCTAAGCTAAAGTAAATTAAATTTTTCATTAAATTTTTTATATTTTAGTTAAAATCCTATTATTTGCTTATCCAATCATTTTTAAACCTTAGTTGTTTATCTTAAGGTTATTGAAAAAAAATAAAAAATATAATTTAAAGCAGGCTCAATCTTGCTATAAAGCCTAGGGCCAAAAAACAGGGTATTAGTTGACAAGCTAGAATCGAATCGACCTTAATTTGATTTAAAATTTTATTCATTTTTTCATCGATCCTCAAACGAAACCAACAGCCCTACAGATGAGTTCACAAAGATTGCCCTAGGAGTGAGAGTTTGGCCAACCACGATAATTGCTTCAATTTAGATCGATATAATTCAAATCGAGTTTGTTAAGTCAAGTCAAGAGTCACATCTATAGCTCGTAATTTTATAAAGCCGAGTTTGATCCATGTTCGTCGACTCAAAATAAATTTAAATTGAACTTAAGTCAATTCCTAGGACTTGTGGCTTAGGTTTTTATTAAGTGGGTGCTGGATAAAGTTGAACTAAGTTCAAATACTTGTGAAAGTAACATAAATATAATGGGTAAAGTTGAGTATATTTAGGGATGAGAGCAATCCAAATTTGAAATAAGACGACTGTGGCTCAAAGACTTCGAGTTTGAAGTAGCTTGAATTTTTATAAAAATTTCTTTTATTTCATTACGTAGAGCATTTAAGTAGAGTTAACCACAACTATTTTTCATGAGATTTGAATCTACTATACAGTATGAAAAAATATTAACATTACAAGTGTTGTTATATTGCAATAAATTTGATAAAAAAAAAAACTTTTTTTGAAATAAAAATAAAATTTCAATGAGTAAGCATTTCAATCTATGTAGTTACATAATAAGCCCCTGTTCGTTCGAGAGTTTAAACTTAATTTAGGAGGCATTTGGTTCGTTATTATCTTAGTATTATATTATGTAATCTAGATGACATTTTTTAATTAATAATTTTATAATCTAATAGAAAATTATTTATAGATGTCATTAAACCAAACGATTGCTTTCTCTAGATAATATAACATAACATCAAGATAACATTGAACAAAACGCTCCCTTAATTTAATTTTAAACAAGCATATCATATCATACATAAAATTTAATATTAAAAATTAACTTTATTTCACATTATTCATAATTTTTAATACAAAAATATCTCTAAATTTAATTTTAACTTTGTTAAATTTAAATCTTACAAACAAATAGGCCCGTAAGTTTTAAGTAAAATTTAGTTATTTCTATGACGTATTATGCATAACTTTCCACCATAAAGTAAGTCTAATCAGAAAGTTGAGCTACTAAATAAGCTATTGAGCGTGTAAACTAAAGCCTTGCTGCCCACATTGCGTAGGCTACAAGATCGCAAAATTTATATCGATAAAATTATTTGTGTATCGTGTATCTCCAAAACTATCTATATGCTGAAATGTTGTGCTTTCACAACTGTAATCGGAAATATAAAGTTACTGGAAAATGCGAAAGTGCAATACTATGTAAGTCAAAATATTTTATTCATTAAAAATATGAAATAAAATTAATATTTTTATTAAAAATAATTCAATATATAAAATAAAATAAAAAATTTATATATTAAAATTTATGTAACATACAATAAAAATTTATTTATTATCATTTTTTTAATAAAATACTATTTTAATCTTTTAGACAAGATAGAGACTTAACTGGATAGTCTAACCTGAACCGGTTCATGTTCAAACCAACGGATCTGATTGGATTGTAATAAATTAATCCCTTTTGATTTATTTTTATGTTTTCACGAATATATGAGAATATATATTTATATATAAAAAAATTATTACTTGTGCAAATAATTTTATTTAAAAATTTATGTAAACACTATTTATTCTGATATATTACTATATATAAAGCTCTGGCCTTGTCGTTTTTTTTTTATTCAAAATTCATTTGGATTGATTTCATTAATATCTGTTATTTAATTCTACATGCGTAACATGCAGTGAATATAATATAAAAGCGTAACGGCAATTATTTTAATTATTTTACATAAATTTTAATATAAAAAATAATATTTTACTTTATATATTCAATAATTTTTAATAAAAATATAAACTTTATTTCACATCTTAGATAAAAATACTCAATTTGAATATTTTGATCTAGAATGTGAAATAAAGTTAATAGTTTTATTTTAAATTATTGAGTATGTAAAGTAAAATAATATTTTTTAAATTTGAATTTGTGTAGAATAATTTAAAAAATTTATTTATTATTATTATTGTTTTTAAAATTAGTACCATTTTGATCCTGTTTTGATTCTCGTGCCAAACAGGGCCTTAATCTAGCTGTCACTAACGGCCAATTTAATTGGACACTCACTGAGCTGCAAATGAGCAGTGAATTGAGCTCTAATTAATTGAGCATTCTAATTCAGTATGTGTATGAACTTTTTATTAATTAATCTATGAACATTAAAAGAATCAAATATTGGAGTATTTAAATTCATTTATTTACTACTTGAACTTTTTAAATTATATTTAAATTTGTTCATTAAAGTTAACTAATTGAATATTAGCGAACTCCTGTGAAATCTAATATCAAGTAATTAATTAGTAGGTTCATTTAGAGGTCCATATATCAGAAGGGATGGCTATAAATTTTTTTAAGGTTAATTACTAAAAGACTTTTATAGTTAAGCCTTAAGAGAAGAGAAGGTTGATAGGTATATATTGACAGTTTACATAATATTTTAAATAAGATCTCTTTGTAATTATCATTAATAGATTTTCAATTAATTTACCCCTAATATTTCTTTGAAATTTTAAAAATATACCATTAATAGATTTTCATTCATCACTTTTTCACTCGTCACTGTCAAGTTCCCTTGCCATTGTTGCCTCGCTGCTACCGCCTCCTCCTCCTTGTAGATGCTACCTTGTTGCTGCCCTTTCAAAGTGGAAGGAGGAGAGAGAGAGAGAGAGGGAGGATGCGCAACCCAATCCCCTCCACTTGCACCTGAAAGGGGAGAGACAGATAGACAAACAGAGAGAGAGAGAGAGGGTGCATAACCCACCGCTAGCGCCTAGAAGGAGGGAGAGAGATGGGGGGGACAAAGAAGGAGAGAGAGGCGGGAATGCAGCCCACCCACCCTTCGCATGCACCCAGAAGGGGGGAGAGAAAGAAAGAAAGAAAAATTAAAAATTTTAAAATTTTAAAATAACATATTTCTTAGATACCGATAGAAATCATCAATTTAAATTTTTTATGCAATAATTATAATTTATAATCATCAATTTGAACTTTTTTATATAATAATTATAACTTGTAGAGACCTTTACTATCATAAAATTTTCAAAATAGAAACCAATCATTAGTTTTTTAAAAACTATAAATCAAAATGTAATTAAAAATTAATTATAAAGAATTTTCATTAATTAATTCCTATTGTTTTATGAACATATGATTGAGATGGCTAGCTCTAACTTTGAATGAAAGATATAATCAGTGTTAGTGAAAGAAATTGAAATTAAATGATGGAGAATTACAAGAAAACAAGTGAAAATGATCTTTTCAGATGTTGGAAGCATATTTATTTAATTCACCGACTATAGGATAAGTGACTTTTTAAAATTGTTTTCTCTTTTATAACTTAATAAAATGTGAAAATAATTTATAAATATTTTTCATCTAGTTTATTTTAAAACTCGAATTTTATAAATATTTGTTCTCCATTTGTGCTAATCATAATGATATCTATATGTAAAATTTTTATATAATTTTCGAACAAGTTATTCTTAATTTAACCTAGAATAATCACAAAAATATAATGATCATTATTTAAGACTTATTATATAAATATATTAAATATTTTAGTAAAAAAATATTTTTAATTAAAATAAAATTTAATGAGATAAATTCATAATAAATGCATAATCTAATCCATACTTGCTAGCAACTGGTCATGTTTAAAATAAAAAAATAATATTGATTTAATTTCTATTATATAATCAGGTTAATATATATGTAAATATGTTAAATATTATATCAAACTAATTATTTCTAAATTAAATAATACTATTAACATATGCCATAATAAATATTATAAAATGTTATATAAATATTTTGTGTTTAATTAGCTGACTTTAATAACTCATCTTAAAATTTATTTTAATAAATAAATTGATATATATTAAATTTCAAATTATATTATAAATATATTAAAATTGCATCTGTATTTTATATTATACTCTTTTTGGACTTCCTTTGTACAATTAAATATCATTTGAATTCTTAAAATATTATTTAAAATATCAATTTAAGCAACTTTTTATGATCTTTATGATAAATTGTGATATTCTATATCAGGATCTTGAAATCTAGAAGCTAAAGCTTCAGATGCCTTGTCATTATAGAGAATTTTCCCCTGCGGTATACACAATTTTATTTACTTTTTTTTCTGCTGATTTTTTATTTTGAAATACTGATTCTTACTATTAGCATAATTTAATAAATACTACTATTTTAAAATTAGGATAATTACCTACATGCCACAAAATTTAGTTTTATTTATGTCTTACCCATCTATTCTTAGTTAATTACGCTATGCACACTCAAAATATTATAAAATCTTACATACACATATTTTAACTTATTTCTATTATAATGAGTAATTATAATTTTTTAATAACCTAACTATAATTAAATTACAAAAAATTTGAACCGTTCATCATATTATTTTAAGAATATTTAAATATATTTTGAGTGAAAATCCTAAAACCTTAATGTTTAGGTGGCGACAAAGGAAGAAGATATCTGCGACGTGAATTGATTTTAGGACAAATCAATGCTTTAGTGTGGTATTGAGGAAGAGAAAAATATATATCATTAAGAATAAAAATATAATTTTAATAATTTACTAACAGAATTTTTTTTTTCAAATAGATTTTGATTAAGTTTTAACTCAAATGTGTGTATGTAAGATTTTGTAATGTTTTGAGAGTGCATAATGTAATTAATTAAAAATAGATGGATAAGACATAAATAAAACTAAATTGTGTGACATATAGATAATTATTCCTTATTTATATTTATTTTTTAATTATATTCATGTACTTTTTATATTATAATATTTTCACATATCAATCGAATCAGCCAAGTAGTAATGAAAATTTGAGTTGGGGTATGACAATTATGAGAGTTAATCAAATAAATAATAATTAATTAATTACTGAATAATTAAAAAATCTCGATAAACATTTAAGTTGCACTTATAACATTTATCGCATTGAACAAAACACGAAAGCTAATCCAATGATCACCAAAACTAATAATATTGTTTAAGCCAATTAAAATAAATTAAAATTTATTATTCTAACATATTTTCAGCTTAAGTCCCCTAATGACAATTAACCCATCTTAATCTAATTATTAATTAACATCAATTAATGCTAGCTGTCATAATTTAGATATATAATAATTCCACGCTGACTGATTAACACAAGTCTTCTCCTGGCTGACCAAATCTTAATCAACATTTCATGTTGTTAATATTAAAAAAAAAATTCATGTTGATCTTTCAAAAAAAAAAAGACAAATTACACTCAGGTTCTTGAATTTAATATTTAATAACACGCAGGTCTAAATTTTTAAATTTATAACATCGGAGTCCCTGAGTTTTCATAAATTATCAAATGAGTCTTTTTTTATTATTATTAAATTTTTTTAAAATTATTATTTTACTCCTGGCCCTCTCTCTCTCCTCGCCATCCCACGCACGCGCGTGGGCCGCACTTCCGCCGGTGGCTATGCTGCCCACGTGTGTGCACGGGATTGGGAGGAGAGAGAGGGGCAGAGGGTAAAATGGTAATTTTAAAAAATTTTAATAAAAAAAAAATAAAAAAAGATCCATTTGATAATTTATTAAAACTCAGGGACCCAATATTATAATTTTAAAAACGTGAATCTATGCGTTATTATGTGTTAAACTCAAAAACTTAGGTGTAATTTGCCCAAAAACAAATGTTAATGTTAACCAAATTATAAGATATCAGTAATGAAACCTAAACTGATAGGCCAATCTTTTGTGTAATATAATGCATGCCAGTATAACGTTGCAGGGTAGGAGATCAGTTACGAATTAAAAGGTTAATTAATCTCAAATTAGGACTCGTTTAAAAGCACATCGATATTTTTGGTATCGATTAGAGTACTTTTATTTTGTTAAGCTGAGCAGGACTTTCTCGTGTGGCTGGAGAGCCATCAGAAATATCGTCACGTTGACACACACACAATATTATTTACATTTGAGTTATTAAAGTTTAATGAATTGTGATTATTTTCTTACGCAATATATTATTAGATACTTACATTTGAGTCCATGCAATTAAACATCATTAAACGCATTTTCACATTTTTATAAATCAGTTCACATATATTCTTTTTCGTTATTTTTTTAAGTAGGTACATGATATGTTAAATTTACATATAGGTAATTGGCATATTTAATGTATTAAAATAATCTACAACAACAACAACAACAACCAAGCCTTAATCCCACTAGGTGGGGTCGTCTACATGAATCCTTTGTTTCCATTGCGCTCTATCAGTTACCAAATTCTTATCTAAGTTTAAGTAATTAAGATCACTCCTTATAGTTTCTTGCCATGTCTTCTTTGGTCTCCCTCTTCCTCTTTGTACATGGGCAAAATCCAATAACTCAATTTTTCTAACTGGAACTTCAATTGGCCTACGATTTAGATGTCCAAACCATCGAAGCCGACTTTCTCCAAGTTTATCCTCAATTGGTGCAACACCAACTTTCTTTCGGATATACTTATTTCTCATTTTATCCTTTCGTGTATATCCACACATCCATCTTAACATTCTCATTTCTGCAACATTTATTTTATTTGTATGTTTCTTCTTTGCAGGCCAGCATTCAGCACCATATATCATCGCTGGTCTTATTACAGTTTTATAAAATTTACCCTTAATTTTGGATGGAATTTTTCTATCGCATAACACACCAGAAGCATTTCTCCATTTTACCCAGCCTGCTTGAATCCTGCTAATAACGTCATTATCTATTTCGCCAACATTTTGTATAATTGATCCAAGGTATCTAAAGCGCTCACTCTTCTTGACAATTTGATCACCAATTGTCACATCTCCAATATAAGTATTTCTTTCTTGACTAAATGTGCACTCCATATATTCAATTTTTGATCTACTGAGATGCAAATCTTTAGATTCTAGAGCATTCCTCCAAAGCTCTAGTTTCGCTTTAGCTCCCTCTTTAGTTTTCTCAATAAGAACAATATCATCTGCGAAGAGCATACACCAAGGCACTTCATCTTGAATATGTCCAGTTATGACTTCCATAATCAAAGCAAAAAGATACGGACTTAAAGCCGAGCCTTGGTGTAATCCAACTGTAATAGGAAAATCCTTAGTCAAACCTCCTTGTTTCCGAACAGAGGTAACAGCTCCTTCATACATGTCTTTAATAACTTGAATATAAGCAGTGCAAATCTCTTTCTTTTCTAAAACTCTCCAAAGTACTTCTCTTGAGACTTTATCATAAGTTTTTTTCAAATTCAATAAAAACCAAATGTAAGTTTTCCTTTCTCTCCTTAAATTTCTCCATTAAACTTCTTAGTATTAAAATAATCTACTATTTGTCTTATTTCATTTGAAAATTCTTAAAATAAGAATTCAACGTGAACGGTTTAGTATTTAAAATGAGGAGATTAAATATTCAAAATTTAAGAAGGATAAATTAATTAAGAGATTATGATATTAATCTTGTCAAATAATTAAAAGCACCAGTGAGATTTTTTTTTGATAAAAAATCAATAGGATAATTCAAATAATAAAGAGGAAAGAGAATTTACTAACATAAAGAGGAATTATAAAAGAGATTCTTTATTTCTGAAATAAAATTCAATGTATGTAATTGGTATTAGAAAGTCGTGAAAGCCTATCATAATTATAACATTATGTAATTCTAATATAGAGGTAGTATTTGCTTTGGCTTTAGAGAACTGCGTGATTTGAGTATTTCTGAGAAGTCTCCTAATCCAGTACTACTGTAATCCAAACACGCTTAACTACGGAGTTTTCCATCATTAATCTCACTATTTACCCTCAAAAGACACTTCCATCATTTGAGATCACGTTACTTACTTATACAACTCAGGATTTTTTTTTTTTTCATTCTTGTATCCCTCTCATCACTCATTATTTGACCTAGAAGTCTGCTAGGAGTCGCATTTTGTCTCAGTAATTTCTTTCTCTTAGGATATTAATCTGGCTAATGAGAATGACATGAAAAAATAAAATAAAATCTTTATTTATGTAAATAATTAAGTGGAGGGGCTGCCTCCATGGAGAAAGTCTGCGTCAGAGAGTATAAATCCAACATTTGACTACTAAATTTATAATAGAAGTGAAAAAGTGTAGAAAAGATGTTCAAATTTAAGCTCAAAAATCAGTGTAGATCTGTGATTCTAAATTCTTACTGAAATTTTAGTTGATTAAATTTAATTTTCATTGCAATTTTGATTTCATTTTTTTGTGTTCTTTCATCTTTCTAATATTTCTATTTGATTTTATTGTAATGAGTGAGAATTAATTTCTTCACTTAAAATTATATTATACAAAATAATATTTATATTAGACAAAAAATATTTATATAAAAAAAATAAATTCATACTAACTATTATATTAAGTAAGTATTATTGTTAACTATTGTTAACACGTGGTTCCTGCGCTGCATCGTGGCGCCTGACAGGCCTGTATTTGATTGGTTATTGACTGACTCAGCTTCAGGTTTTGCAGGACTCTTGACCCAGGTCAAACATCGGGCATGAGAGTTCAACCTACCATCATCCACGACGACCCAGGATTAAACTTCGTAACCTCGGGCACGAGGGTACGAAGTAACGCCTGTCACAATCAACTTCACCTAACCCCGCCGCTCGCCGTACGGACGCTCTTTCCAAACGGAGGTACCAGCATTTAAAGCCATCATCCTCCTCGTACAGCTGCGGACCTCTCCGGTGACAGACAAGCGGCGCTCAGAGCTCATCCATCACCTTTCCTCCGGGAAATCAGGGTGGAGCTATGCACGTCAACGGCTATAAAAACCACTGAACAGTCCTCCAGAAGCGGAGGAGAAAAAGGGATATACATACAGACAAACAAAACTCTCAAAGAAAAGAGGATTTTTCGATTGTAACAGGGCTCCGGCTGAGGAGCTCCTGGCTTCTTCTTCTTCCTCTTCTCCTTCCTCTTCTCCTTCCTCTTCCTCTTCGACTCTTCTCAAAGCATTGTATAGCCTTAAAGGCTATCATTTTCTTATTAGTGAAACTTCTTCGCTGACCGACCGGTGGACGTAGGGGATTTTCTCCCTGAACCACCTTAAATTTCTGTGTGCTTTTATGGTTGCTTCGGACTAAATCTTCTCCCTGAGCCTCTATTAACAGGTTCGTCACCCCTTTGCGCGCCGCCGTCACCCGGAACTCTCTTTCTTTGGTGTTTCTCGAGATCCACACATCCTACGTCAACATCTTCTGGTGCTTTCATTGAGACCTGGGAAGATGGTGGCTAGAACGCGCAAACCCAACTCTGCTGCCCGCAGTACACATGCGGGAGAACCCTCTGTCCGGGCGCCGGACGATGGAGCCTCAACTTTCACTTCCCGGCGACGCGCCGGATCTGCTTCCTCCTCCCGAGGCACCCGTGTTTCAGAGCTCCAGGGGATGCTCGCAAACCTCACCGACATGGTTACCGGCCTCACGGCGCAGCAGGCCGTCATCCTCAGGCAAACTCAGCCGGTCTGTACGGTACTTCCTCCCCCGCCGGTAGCGGCGGTCCCTGTTCTTCGCCCGCCGGTAGCGGCGGCCC